>VNJT01010860.1:0-16698 GCA_008042655.1 Drosophila burlai | reverse complement strand
TCTGCTTGATGTGAGAGGCAAATGTGAGCCTGCGATCAAGGATCAGGCCCAGGTAACGGTGCTCCTTGTGGTGATTAAGCAACTGATCGTGCACGAAGACACCCGTGGTGGAATCCTTGCGCAGAGTGTAGGTGACCGTAGCACACTTGTCAGGGTTAATGGCAATGTTTCACCTACAAGACCAGTTTTCAAAACGTTTGAGGATTATCTGGAGTTGGTAAGTTGCCTCGTAGACACAATCAGATCTTGACAAAATGGCAGTGTCATCTGCATAGGTGGCGATGCACAGACTGTTGCTGCGTCTGCCAGTGGGTATCGGTGCGTCATGAGTGAAGAGGGTATACAAAGTAGGCCCCAATACACTTCCTTGTGGAACTCCGGCAAGAATGGGTCTGGTCGAGGAGGATATTCCATCCTGAACAACCTGGAAAGATCTGTTGTTCAGGAAGCTAACGACAAGCTCGAAAAGCTGGTGAGGAAGAAGACCCCTGAGCTTGGCCAGCAGTCCAGGGTGCCAAACTCTGTCAAAGGCTTGTTGGATGTCCAGGTATGCAGCTACCGTATATTGCCTCTTTTGGAAACCATCCATGATGAAGTCGGCACTCTGTAAAGCTGCTCGGGTGTGCCATGATTGGTGACTTCAGAATGTGATCAAGGATGCACCGTTCCAAAATCTTGCCGAACTTGGAAAGGAGGCTTATAGGTCGGTAACTATCCACATCGTTGGCGGCTTTCCTCGCTTGTGGATCATCACAACGTTTGCATTCTTCCATATCTTCGGAAAGTGTCCCAATCTAAGCGCAGCATTGAAGATTAAAACCAGGAACAAAATGGCCCGATCTGGAAGCAGCCTGCACACCTGTGACGTGATCCCATCCGGCCCTGGACCTTTTCGGTTTTTCATCGCATGAATCCTCCTTTCTACTTCAGAAAAGAGAATGGGGGGTGCAGGCAAAGACATTTGATGAGGAGCTTCCAAAATGTTCTTGACCTTGTCAACTCTCCCTTCCGAGGAAGTTCCAAATGGTGCGAACCTCTCTTGAAGCTTGTCGGCAAACACTTCAGCTCGATCCAATGGCGTGCGAGCCCAAGTGGAATCGGCTTTTTGGATCGGGAACTACGGGGCTACCTGCCTCTTGGACCTGCTCGTGAGTCTCCAAAGGGCAAAATTGGTGTCGTGGTTGGGTGTGGCTTCCTCCAGCTCCTTATCCAGAATGCTCTGGCGGTGCCGAACCAGAAGCTTCCTTATGCGGTTAGCCAGTCTGCTATGGATGCTGTGCACGTCCCTGTTTAGAGTCCTGGTTTATTCCTTTTTGAGCCTGTGCTTTAGCTGGATTAGCTGCATGATGTCTCGGGGGATGACATTCTTCCGGGCGGGAGAGATAGAGTTGCTGCTTGGGGAGGCCTCAGAAGCAGCGTCGAGGGTTTTGTTGTTCATGATTCGTGCAGCATCCTCCATCCTGTAAGGAATCTTCAAGATTTCTTCTGAAAGCGCATATGTTCGAACCAGGAGGGAGGAAGGCCTTTCTCACAGGCGTACAGAAGCCCACTGTCCGGAGCTGAGCGATCAGCGGGAGGTGATCAGAGCTCAGATCGAAGGACTCCACTATGCTGAATCTCCTGCTGTGTAGGTATTTAAATAGAGCGAAATCTAGAGATGACGGGGTACGTCCTCCGCTCGGGAAGCAGGTGGGTCGTCCACCTGAATATCGTCGTGGCTAGTACCTCCTCCGATCGCCTCCTTGAGAAAAATGAGTCTTGAGTCCGCTCTGCTGTTACCCCAGGATTGATGTTTGGCATTAAAGTCACCTCCCAGAAAAAAGCAATCCCCGCACACTTCTATGAGGGCTTCAAAGTTAGCACGGGACCAGGACAGATTAGGAGGGAGGTATGCAGCAGCAATATTGATTTCTCCAAGCGCTGTTGAGATGGTTACCTTTGCGAGCTGGGCCATTCCGAGGCGAACTGGTTGATGGTGATAATGTTATAATAATGGTGATAATAATACGCAGATAATTCAATTTTCGATGTATTTTTGTATTAAATTCTAGCTTCAATATCAGGTAGTTGCACGCACCTTCCCAGACGCGCAACTCATCCAGGCTGGTTCATTGATGAATTTGGGAGCATGACAATGCGGGCATATCTTGTCCATAATTTTTTTTTAAATAACTTTTGAATAAGCATAATATTAAATATCGGGCTCATACCGGAATGCAAGACGCTCCTTTGCGTTTTTGAATTATTTGCTTTAAGAAACAGATATGAATATAACTAACTGAATCACTTTAAAACTTGAATCTAAAAAATTTTTTTTTGTATTTAAAAACAAACACAAAACTTGACGTAAATTTCGTGGCTGTCACATCGATAGATTCGAAATTTCTAATCGGACAGTTTACCCTTATCACTTAGGGGTGCGAAAAATATATATTATCTTATTCTCAGACCTGCTAAATATGCATATACAATTTCATGAGAATCGGTCAGCCGGAGGTGTTTTATGTCTAACACGACGATACAGAATTGTATATATATAGAGATATATACAACTGCAACACAACTTACCTCATCCAAATTGTTAACTCCATCCTCATCTCGACTACTGCCTACCTTTTTACGGGAAAGCTTTTTCCTCAATGTTAGAACAACCCTTATTAATAACCTTTTACTTGAAGCTAAAATACAGTCAATAGAAAGCCAGATGTAATCTATTAACTAGCAAACTTGCTACAAAACTTATTCTTAGAGAGGATCATTGACAGGATCATTATCTCTTCCATTCTCTCAATTCTAAAAAGTTCAATCCTGAAATAATTCTAAAAGCCACAAACAAGATCCTTTCCCACTTTAACAAAAACACTACTTCCCCTATAACCTATCATCAACTGTTCCCACCAATTCCGATACACTGGCTCTAAAGTCAATAATTCAGTCACCTATAGCATTACCACTGATACAGATGTATTGAAAACAGGCATTTTCCCCGTACTCCTCAGTCCTATCAAAAGAATTAATAGCTATCTGGGAGCAGTCAACCTCTGCTTTTGGGCGAAAATCCTGCATTTCCTGTAGTTGGCTGTGTGATTGCCACCACAATTAGCCCAGTTAAGATCATCTTCAGTGCTAGCCTGGCAGTCTTCCGACCCAGTCCAGTGGTCCATACCACATCTCCCGCAGACTGGAGGCTTTAGGCAGTAATTTTTGGTGTGGTTGAACCCATAGCACCTAAAACACTGTTTAACCCGATTTGTGTCCCTCTTCAGCTCGGCAGTGACCCTCTGTCGGTCAATCCTCGAAATCAGCAAGGCTTCACCATTGTTGAACGAACTATGCTTAGAGATTACATTTATGCGATTACAATGTACGCGATATATTAGGGTATACGATATGTGACGTGCCGATTAATTAATCAAAAGTCAGAAAATAGCTGGGTCCATAAAAACGAAATTCTCTAAATAAGTTGTTTTTGTTGCTTACTCGAAAGTGAAAGTGAGTCAACAACAACAACAACAACAACAGCAACAATATCTCCACCAATACTCTTGCGACATTCACCACTCCAACGCCGATGAATTAAACAACAGCTATCCCTACAATTATTATTATTATTACAAGGGCCGTGTTGCACTGCGACCAGAAGTTAGATCTTTTGTACCGGCCTGTAGGATTAGGTAGAGCCTCTATACCGAGGCTTCTAATAAAAGAGAGCACTTTGGTAATGTCTATTTGTTCCCAAATCCAGCAGGGGGGAATAGGTTCACCTCTTAGATGTTGAAGTAGACGTCTGATTAGCGAGGGGCATTCACATAGAATATGTTCTGATGTTTCTTGCTCCATCTCACAGAATCCGCAGGTGTCGATTTCTGAAAGTCTTAATTTCTTAAGGTAGTACCTTAGGTTGCAGTGACCCGTTAGGTAGCCTTTTAGAGTGCGAATTTTGCTCATTGTTAGGTTGATGATGCGTACTGATCGCGTCGTCTGGGGGACAAGAAATTGTTTGGCTTGTCTCAGCCCTGCACTGTCGGTTCAGTGACGATTTATCTCCGCTTCCTCCCATTTCCTGAGCAGTTATCTTTTGTGTCCTTTCGGTAGTCCACAGAATGGCTCAGGGCCGATTAATGGTATCATCGCCCCGCGTTTAGCTAGGGAGTCTGCCACCTCGTTTGCTATATGGCCTTCATGCCCTGGTACCCAGCCCACAGTCAAGGGGTTTTTGGAGGCAAGGACATTCAGCTGCTGGAAAAAGTCCGGATGAGATCGTAAAGGAACTCAGCGCTATGAGCGCTGCCTGACTGTCCGAGAAGATGTAAATCCGTGCGCCTTATATTTCCCTGCGAAGGCATTCAAGAGCACAGATTTCTCCTGCGTGTATCTCTGCTTGAAAAATGGTTGGCGGCTTTTCCATGGCTATGCATTTGTTGACCCTTGGTCCGAAAATACCAGCCCCGGTGTCGCCGTTTCCCAGTGTACCATGATTGTGATCCACTGGGCAGAGATATTGATTTTGTTTTCCAGTCTTGGTTTCTGTTTGTCAGTTACGCGCAGAATGGGATCGTTTATTAGGGGTTCAAGAACCCTAAGGTGCACCCAGGCAGGCCCCTTTTTTCAGGGTAATTGGTAAAGGGGGGGTATGCCAGTTATGGCTCCCAGTGCTGCAGTGGGACATGTCCGGATGACCCCAGTGATGCCAATGCAGACCAGTCGTTGTAGTTTATTAAGTGCAGCCGCAGCTGTCTTCTGTAGCATCATAGGTTAAGATCGGTTTTACCGCAGTGTTAAAAGACCAGGCCCCATGTTCTACCGTAAAGCCTGTTGCAAGCAAAGTGTGCTCGAGTGGCTTTGTTTATGGTCTTTTCCAGGTGTACATTCCAGTTGACCAAGCACAATCAAGTGTGACTCCTAAGTAGGTGGCCTCAGCTAAAAAGTCAATGATGGACCCATTTAGGGATGGTTTTGTTACAGAAAGAGGCCTTTTCCTGGTAAATGGGACTAAAAAAGTTGTTGACGGGTTTATGGACAGTCCTTTGTCCTGACACCATCTGTTATATAGCCATATTATGGGCTTGTTGCATGCGGTCCGAGATGGTTTGCTCATGCCAGCCCTCTATATAGATGACTTGATCATCGGCGTAGCCTTGAGTGGGGAACCCAGAGTTGTTGAGCTCATGAAGTAGCTCGTCGATTACCAGAGTCCACAAGAGGGGAGAGAGTACTCCCCCTTAAGGGCACCCCCTTCTGGCTGTGATTGAGGTCATGATTCCTCCAAGGTCTACAGTTATGATTCTGGTTTTAAGCATTTCCAGAATCCACCTGATAATGGGTGTGGAGACATTTTTACGTTCAAGAGAGGCACGAATAGCCTCGTATGACGTGTTGTCGAAAGCTCCTGAGATGTCTAAGAAGGCACCTAGTGCTATCTGTTGAGCTCCAATGGCCTTTTCAATGGTTGTTGTAAGGCAGTGTATGGCGGTCTCAGTTGATTTACCAGCTTGATACTCATATTGGTATTTGTTTAGGGGAAGATGCTTGAGATTTACCTCCCTGATATGCTGGTCGATTATCTTCTCCATAGTTTTAAGGAAGAAGGAGCTAAGGCTAATCGATCTATATGATTTAGGAAATTGGGTATCTTTCTTCCCTTCCTTTGGGATAAACACGACTTTTACTTTAGCCCAGTTCGGTAGTATGTGTCCAAGCAGGAGAATGGCTCGAAATAGACAGACCAGGGGGAGTGCGATAAGGTGCAGTCCTCGCTGCAACAAGCATGGATAGATCCGATCTGGTCCAGCTGATTTGTATGGGCTGAAACTTTGTAATGCCCATTGTACGCTATTTTGATGAAACAGTTTATAGGGCATGTTTCCAACACGTTCTGAGCGATAGGGGGGTTCCCCTCCCTTAGCCCCATTGGAGTCTGCCATCATTATCAATCGCAGGTGTGGGCACTCTCCAGTCTCAGAAAGGTAGGTTAGTGCCTCACTCTCTGAGATGGGTTGTTCCACAGCCACACACCCAGGAAAGTGAGTATCCATGAGTAGGCTGCTCATCTCCTTTGGCCTTCTCAGCTCTGTTAAAGCCGTTAAAGCCGAGTTTTTGGAGTCCCATGTAGTCCTCCCACTCTTCGCTTTATTGAAAAGCCTTCGCGCAGTCTTTTTGAGATCTTCAAGGTTTTTGTTGCACCAGGGAACGTCCATTCTGATATTGCGAATCTTTTTTTCGCAGCTGGCGTGATAAGCTGATTCAACATGTGTATGAAGCACAGTAGCTTCACGCTCTACTTGTCTATGGATGTTATCGGACGGGTGGAGCAGTCTCTGGATTGCTCAAGTTCAAAACAGAAAAGATCCCAGTTGGTCTTTCTGGGATTTCTAGTAACTAGGCTACATTGTGAGGCGCATCCTATGTCAAATATAATGTTCATACTACACGTTCAACATGTTCATACTACAGAGAGTTAGGTCAAGGACTTCCTCTCTAATCGCATTGATAAATGTAGGCTCGCTGCCCTGGTTTAGTAGACCTACGTTATTACTAATAAGGTATTCAAAAAGGCAATCACCCCTCTTGTTGATGTTACTGCTCTCCCAGACCGTGTGATGCGCATTGGCTTCGCAGGCGACTATCCATCTGTGCCGGTTTCTCTGTCAGTGCTCTATCAGGGCACAGGTAGCCGCCGTAGGCACATCCTCCGAGTCGACGGGCAAATAGGCGGAGGCCAGTACTGCCTCCTGATCGCAATTGGCAGTGGGTATTTTAACGTAATCTTCGCTGCGGGAGCGGGAGCCTCCACCTTCTCCTTCGGCTGCGTGCCGGCCTTTGGCTTGAGCGTAGCCGTGCCCCACGCAAAGTTGATCTGGTGTCCCAGCGACTTCAGCCTGTTGGCCGGGTCCAGCGCGATGGTTGGGACGGCCATGTTTTGCCTCATCTCGCGGTGGAAGACCCTCCAGTCTTTTGTTCTGGCCCTCGATGAGATTCAAAACCTATGCCGTCTTCCTCTCCGCATTTGGTAGCGGAAGGTATCCAATAAATACAGCGACACGTGGAGCCTCTGCTGGATGGCGGACTGGATGGTGCTAAGCTGCTCCGTCGTGAGCAGACTGCTGCGGTAATCGGCAGGGAGTATGGCCATCTTCGATGATCTGGCAACGTCCCTGTAGAAGGCCATAATACCGACTTTATGTGAGCTCCTGTGTCGCTTGTCAAGCCGCAGTTGCGGGTTTTTTTTCGAGTTGTCGTCTCTAGCTCCGCTATATTTAGTCTAGATCAGGGGCACCTTGAGCAGGATGTGGTTCTTCACCACGTATGGTCGGTCTTTGGTAGTCGGCATGTGACTGCCAACTCCCACTGGCTGAGCCAGGTCGGCGCGGCGACAGGCGCACACGCTTCAATAATAAAGCCTTAGCCCCCATCCCTACAATACCTCCGCCACCACTTCTGCAACACCTCAAACCACTACACCTACGACACCAAAGAATGAAACAACAGCGGTCCATACAACACTCCAACCACCACTCCAGCGACTCCCACGAATAAAACAACAACAGCGATCCCTACAACACCTCCAACCACCACCACTCCTACCATGAATGAAATAACAGCAACAACAATCCCTACAACCCCTTCAACCACCACTCCTACGACGAATGAAATAACAGCATGAACGATCCCTCCATCCACCATACCTACGACAATAATAAAGACAGTTTGTCTATAAGAATTTTGTAAAGTTGCAGTTGCCCATAGGCAACATTGGGCCATTGTGTAAAAATTTGTCAATTTACACTTCATTATTTTCTTTTGTAAATTTGCATTTAAATGTTTGTGACGCTTAATGCGCTCAATAATATAAGAATAACATATAATAGAAATAAGAGAAATATAATGAAGTAAAGTAAATATATAATGTAGTAATGAAATAAACTAAACTTCAAACATAATCATAACATAAATAAACTTCAAATTCAAACAATACGCGCGCGCGCGCCAGAGCCAAGGAGAAGTGGGCACACTGTCCCACCGAGGGGGTGGGCACACTAAGGCGGCGAAAATAACGACAGATAAGCGGGCACACTATGCCAGCAAGAGCCCTATATAAAGCGGGCTCAAACTTCTCCATATCTGGCACACTTTAGGGCCTCTCAAACTTCTCCATAACTGGAAGATCTCAGGGCCTCTCAAACTTCTCCATAATTGGAAGACCTCAGGGCCTCTCAAACTTCTCTCCATATTTGGCAGACCTCAGGGCCTCTCAAACTGTTCTCCATATTGGCAGACCTCAGGGCCTCTCAAACTGTTCTCCATATCTGGCAGACCTCAGGGCCTCTCAAACCATACTTCACAGTTGGAAGACCTCAGGGCCTCTCAATCCATTCTTCATAACTAGGAGACCTCAGGGCCTCTGGATTATTCTCACCCATAGGTCGACCGAGGAAGGCCAACATCCCGCCCGCAACACCCGAAGCCAACGACACGAGGCCCCTGTCAACATCCGGAGCAGTCCCGGCGCGCCCGACGTTGCGATCCATACCGGCTAGACCGGACCCCGCCCGGCAGGACCCCATACCTGAATTCCGGCCCACCGACACCCGCGGCACGAGTAGTCGAGCTCTTCGTGTCGCCGTCACTCTCGTCTGACGCATTGTACATTCTTAGATCAATAAAGCTGAACTTATCCGTGTACCTAGTATACCCTGTGCGTTATATCCTGGGATCGGGTAGGCTCTTTCTTTCAGCACCTGCAACAAAAATAAATGTCTGCGGCGAATCCTGGCCATCCTTGAGCCACCCAGACATTGACAAATCGTCACATGTTATTTTTAATGTGTAAAAAAGTTTGGTAGATCCGAATTATTATAAAAATATATTTTTCAGGTCAGCACGGTCTGAAGCAATATCTGCCGAACAAGCCGAACAAGTGGGGATTCAAAATGTTTACTAGAGCTGGTAAATGAGTAAAACAAAAATTTAATGAGTTTTGATTTTAGCCATAACTGCAGCCGTCAGCCGACAGGTGTGCAAGGGGAATCACGTGTAACTACTCTGGTAGTACGCGCCGTATCTGCACACACTGCCGGAAGTGCGACTATACTCTCCACGCGAGGGCGGCTGGAAGCAGACCATTGTGTTGGTCTTGTCTCGACCAAGGGTGCTGACCAATGGTAGTCGGGCTAAGAGAAGATAACTCTTTATAAAATTCCCCAATCCAAGGTGAAACAGCATATGCCGAGGGATTCATGGCCGAGGGGGTGCTCGGTCGCTAGTATGCGGACTCTGGATACCTGTCCTCCTCCAGTTCCAATAGTGGACTTCCTGCGGTACACGGGCTATGCCGCGTCTGACCTTCCTTCCCGACTACTAGTGGGATCTTATATGGACTCAAGTATTGAAAATGAGTGTGATGTGACTCTGACAGCATCATCCCAGGCCTCAACCTCCACGGTCACGGCCATTCAGGGCACTGCAGCTGATGTGCTGCCGGCGCCCACCCCCATATGCGCGGATGTCGGTCCCGCCACGATTGGGGATCCGGAAGCGCCACCATCCGTCTCAGGACGGGTGGCTTCTGCCTCCTTCTCGTCGACGGAGGACGTGGTGACCCTAGGGGAACCTGAGGTATCGGCCTCAATCTCCAAGGAAGTCAGCCCGCCATCGTCCGACGACGCATCCTGCCCAACCTCCTTGGGGTTGGATCTGGAGGATGCGGGCACTCGGCTCCAGCGGATGAGGCTGGTTTCCGAGGTCGCCTTTGTCAAGTTGACAAGCCGCGAAAAGAAGCTGTTTAAGGCAGCTATCGCAAAAGGGCTTCCGAGAGCAGAGGCTCTCCAGGCGGCAAAAGCTCCTCCTCCCGTCGCGGCCAAGGCCAAGATCTTTTGACACGACCCCGGAGTCCGGTTTGTCAAAGAAGCCGAGAATTGCTCATTCAGAGCCGATCGCGCCGTCTTACAGTCGGATGGCCAGTGGTGTCAAGCTCGGCTTCGCTTCGACTGGCGGATCACCGACCCTAACTGCGGAGCATATGGCTACGCTCAAGGCGGCGATCCTGAAAACCACTCTCTCCTCGGAGACTGCTGGTTTGATGCCACAGTCCGAGGGATGTGTTCCGAGAGCTGGGTGGCAGTTGCTCGTCTGCCACGACAACAATGCAGCCGAGTGGGTCAGGCGCAACTTTAGCCTTATCAAGGCTAACAGTACGCTTAACGTGGAGCTGTTGGAGGAGGGCCAGTTTCCCCGGGCCAGCCTTGCGCGAGGCTACTTCGCCAACAGCCTAGAGTTGTCTAACGAGGAAGTTCTTGCCTATGTTGGTAGACAGAACGGCCTCGACACCACCCAATGGAGAGTTGTGCAGCGGAACACACAAGGTGAGATGCTGCACCTCGCCATGATGGTCGACCAGGCGTCGCTGCGGTCGCTTGCTAAGTGCGGCGGCAGAGTCTGGTACTGCTTTGGCAGGACCAGGATCATTCTGAAGACCTCCGCGTCTGAAGAGGAAAGCAGCGTCGCCCAACGTGCAGATCCTCTCCCCGAGGATGGCCCTTCCGCTGGGCTCGCTAGGAGGGCCAACCCTGTCCAGCCACCAGCCAAGGGAGCCCCAGGCGGTGCAACAAAGCATAGCGCTCCCGCTAAGGGCGATGGCAAGGTCCAGCCACCCAAGGCGATGGCACCGGCGGCCAGGATCACGATGCCGGTCGCGGCATCAAGACCGCCGAAAGGACTGAGAGGTAATAACTCTCGACGAGGCAAATGCGGCAGCCTCGTCCAACGTTCGAAGGACGAGCAATGAGAACCACGAGGGTTCTCCAGGCGAACCTGCACCACGCCAAAGGGGCGTCGCCACCCTGTGCATGACTTTCGTCGAGAAGAGGATCGACCTGGCCCTAATCCAAGAGCCATGGTTGATCGGTGGCCAAATTCGAGGACTTAACTGCGGCTCAAGTAAGTTGTAATATGACCGCAGTGGAGGTGCTCCTCGCGCAGCTATCCTTCTGGATGGAAACGTAAAGCACTTTCCACTAACTAACTTTATCCGCAGGGATCTGGTGGCCATAAAAGTGGGTACAGCGGAAGGCGTCCGAGAAGTAGTGGTGGCGGCCGCCACCCGGAGGCCCGGAGGCACCGCCGATGGAGGTCCAGCAGCTTGTCAGCTTCTGCCGTACAGCCGGGAAACACTTGGTTATCGGCTGCGACGCCAACGCGCATCACACAACAAAAGGGGTGAGTGCCTTCTTGAATATATATTGTGTAGTCAATTAGATATAGTCAATAGAGGGTGCAAACCCACTTTCATAAACGCTATCCGGGAGGAGGTCTTAGATCTCACCTTGGCTAGTAATTTCCTATCCGATTGCATAACGAACTGAAAGGGTTACCGATGAGGCCACGCTATCAGACCACCAGCACATCCGGTTTGATTTACCTGGCCAAACGGAACTCAATACTTCGCTATACAATCGGAAGAAAACCAACTGGAACATGTTCACAGCCTCTGTGGCTATGAAAGCTGGCCAACTCATCACCAACTTTGCGCCTGTGAGTGACATAGAGATGGCTGCTGACCAGCTTCATGATGTGCTAATCACTTCCTTCCATGACAGCACAGTCCTAACCCGTCACCGGTCAAACCGCGAGGTCCCCTGGTGGAGTGATAGGCTTGCAAATCAGAGACAGGAAGTTCGCAGGCTCTTCAATAGAGCCAAGGCGAATCGGAACTCCTGGGCCACTTATAGGAGTGCTCTCACGGAGTATAACAAAAATATTAGAAGAGCTAAGCGGGAAAACTGGCGCAACTACTGCGAAAGTGTGCAGGCACTACCGGAAGCAGCTAGACTGCAAAAGGTCTTTGCTAAGGGCTCAACAAATGGGGTGGGGCTTCTAAGGAGAACAGATGGTTCTTTCACCCAGGACCGCAGGGAAACGCTAGTGCTTTTGCTTCAGGTGCATTTCCCAGGGTCTCGGATATACACGCATGGCGAACCAAATGGATTATCCACTCCACCGAATAGGCGCGACAACAGTCTGTCCGGTATTATCTTCGATCCTGACAAGGTCAGGTGGGCAGTCAAATCTTTTAGTCCCTTCAAAGCCCCGGGGGGTGATCAGATTTTTCCAGCCTTGCTACAACATAGCATTGAGATAATTATCTCCCCACTTGTCGGTTTGCTTAGAGCCAGCTTTGCATGGGGATATATACCACAGTCTTGGAGGAGAGTCAACGTGGTATTTATTCCTAAACAAGGCAACCGAGCTCTTGACCAACCCAAGTCATACAGACCGATAAGCCTTTCGTCTGTCTTTCTCAGGACTGCGGAGCGGCTTGTGGACCTGCACGTAAGGTGCACTCTCCAGACCACCAAGCCGCTACACAAAACCAAATTCGCCTACATCAAAGGCGGATCGACAGAGGTCGCTCTTCACCATTTATTCAGCAAGATCGAGAAATCCTTCAAATCCAAGGAAACTGCTTTGTGCTCCTTCCTGGACGTGAAAGGTGCTTTTGACAAAACTGGCTATCAGTCAATCTCCAGAGCTCTATCTCGTAGGAATATTGATGCAGCAACTGTAGCCTGGATAGAAGCCATGCTACGACAACGTGAAATATCTTCCACGTTTGATGCGACAACGGTCCGTATTAACGCGGCTAGAGGGTGTCCACAAGGCGGAGTGTTGTCTCCCCCCTTATGGTCACTTGTGGGGGACGAACTTCTAGAAATACTACACAACCAGGGAATCGATGCCATTGGGTATGCCGACGACCTGGCCATTGTAGTCACAGGGAAGTTCGGCAACACTGTCTCCGAATTGATGCAAAGGGCACTCAATTTGGTCCTCGACTAGTGCACAAACGTGGGTCTCAACATCAACCCGCACAAGGCGGTTGTCGTACCGTTTACCAAACAGTACACCAATGACATTGGCCCCCTTGTCATTGGGGGGACCCCCGTAGAACTCTCCAGGGAGGTCAAATATCTGGGAGTTGTTCTAGATAAGCGACTCAACTGGAACTCTCACCTCAACAAGACGATTACCAAGGCCACTAATGCTTTATGGGCATGTCGTAGACTATATGGTAAGACGTGGGGCCTTGACTCCAAATCCATCATGTGGCTTTACTGCATGATGGTCAGGCCTGTTTTGACCTATGCTGCTCTTGTGTGGTGGCCCAAGGTACAGCAGGTCTCGGCCATTCAGAAGTGTAGCAAGTTGCAGCGACTAGTGTGTGCATCTCTATCAGGAGCTTTACGCACATGCCCAACTGTGGCGATGGAGAAAATCATTGGATTAACTCCGCTACACATTCACATAAAAGAAGGAGCCGCTAGAAGCCTTCTTAGAATCAAGCTCACATCTGGGCTACTGACAGATGATGCTGGTCATGTTAGGATTTTGAAAAATGTTTCTGGCTTAGAGATCTGCAGCCATACAGATCTCATGACCACGAAACTCTACTTCGGGACGAAATTTAGGACTCTCATCCCAGACCGTAGGGCATGGGATAATGGCAACCCTTGCTGTGACCCCGGCAGCCTGCAGTGGTTCACTGATGGGTCCAAAACTGAGCAAGGTGGGGGATTGCGGGGATTTTTGGACCTAACACCACAGTCTCGATTCCACTAGGTAAATGGCCCAGTGTTTTTCAATCAGAGATTCATGCCATTGAGGCCTGCTCCAAACTCATCCTTGCCAAAAGAATGAGAGGAGCTACAATAAATATATATTCGGATAGCCAAGCGGCGATCAAAGCGCTATCCTCTTAGAGGATAAGATCCAAACTCGTCGCGGACTGGTGGACCAGCCTCCAGCAACTCTCCACTGGGAACAGGGTAACTTTGTGTTGGGTTCCCGGTCATGCCGGAATTCCCGGCAACGAAAACGCTGATGAGCTGGCAAGAGCCGGCTCAGCGACTCCTTTACACGGTCCGGAGCCTTTCTGTGGCTTAGGATGGGCCGCAGCCAACGATATGGTTGGATGATGGGTCAAAGGAGCTAAGTCCAGGCATATCCAGTTCAGGATGTCGTCAAGCTAAAGAGCTGATACATCCGCTTTTGGGCAGGAACACTGATGGGTGTTCCAGGATGGACCTAAGACTATTGGTAGCCTACCTCACCGGCCACCATGTCCTGAACTACCATCTTCACAAGATGCGTCTGTCCTCGGATACGGAGTGCAGGCTCTGTAAAGAAGACGACGAGACGACCAAACACATTCTTTGTGAGTGTCCAGCCATTATTTGGTCCAGAAGGAGGCACCTGCATAGCGAGCTCTTGACAGCTTCGCAGATCAGGCAAGCCTCGACCAGAGACCTGCTAGCCTTCATAAGGGAGGCTGAGCGACTCTTGTCTCAATAGGGAGCAACATAGGCACAAAAGACCACTCGATCGCAGTGCCTTTAGTCTCTGTAGGGAGATCTCCCCCCCAACATTTATTTATTATTATATTATGGTCCCGCCGTTTTCCAAAGATTTCCGACCCCTGAGAGACTTTGCAAAAAACCGTCAGATCTTTGTTTATATGGATAATATTATCCATAAAAGAACATCGATTGCTAGAAAAATTCTGACTTTGCGGTCGATTTTTTTTATGTAAAATATGTAATCGACCGGCATGGTTATAGTCTCTATCGAAAGGGTCATCAAATCTCGGTAAAACCAAGAAAGAATAAAATTGTAATATTTTTTGCACGTACTGGCATATCTGTTTCACCGAAGTATTAATTTTTCACCTAGTCAAAAATGTGATTACACTGGATTATGTGTTTGGCATATGAGGTGTTGTTCTTGAAATGTTCTTTATCATATTCAAAATAGATCGGGTGCCCCGATCTGCCACCCCAAATGTCTAAAGCAAAAGATACTTTTAACGTGTTTCTTTCTCACGGCGGCTTGTTTTTCAATTCCTGACTTTGTAAGGACACTTAATGATATGAAATGAATGTATAGTGAATAATTATTCTGCAAAAATATTAAATGATGTAAAATTGAATGATTATTTTCAACAAAAAGTGCATACATAATTGAAAATTGGTCAAAATGAAAAAGTTGCAGCGTTATTTTAAAATTTGTTTTGTTCTTTCTTAAATTGTTATTTTTGTTTGTTTTTAAAACATTAAATTTAAAACATTAAATAGCATTTTCAGAGAAAACAAATGATATGTATTTTACGAATAATAATCAATTGGATAAAAATTGATAAAACGGAGTCAAAAACATTAATTTTCGAGTAAAAATCTAATATTTATCACATCATATAGTATGACCTCTTAATCGAAAGGTACTAAAATTACCTTTCCTATAAAAATAATGAAAATATCTCATCTGGTGCAAGAGTTTTGATTTTTGCCAAGCCAAATTTTCTAAACTGCAAGTGTGAGACGTTAAATTCCTGACAAGGTTTATTCTCTTATTTTAGAAAGTTCCTTCCAAATTTTTTGCGTGTAGCAAAGCCTTTAACTGACCTTCTTTGAAAAGAGGGGCCCATGTCGGGTCCCAAAAAGACTGTGTTCACTCCAATAGGGCGCTTATTTTCCGGAGGCAGTGTGATCCTGTACACTCGCTCTCTCTCTCCCTCTTCCACTGCACATCGTGCATATAGAGCTTCCAATCCGCTCTACCAAGCTAGTTTAAGACTTAAGGGGTTACACCACTGTATAATTTTTTATTGCAAAAGGTCATTTAGGGTCTTAAGAATGATATACTAAAAGATGAAGTCCGGGAAAAATTTTCACTTGCCTGAATTTCAAGTTCTGCCGCAGGACCTCTCACGATTTTACATACGATTTTACAGCCACTGAAAATTTAAACCATGTTTATCTCAAAACCACTTTTTTTGAGCTGGCCGGAAACATAACAAATCTTTACCGATCGATTCCAAATGTAAAAAGTGAATAGTTTTTTGTTTTTAATAAAAATGTGATGAATTTCATGGTCAAATTGTGCATTTTTTTTTTTTTTTAACTGTAGCCATTTTACGAAAAATTAATTTAAAAAAACACTTAAGTAGTTCCCTGGGGACATCGATATGGATTCAGAAAATGTTTGGTTTTTTGTTTCTAGATCAAAAATTGTAGAAGATCCGTTTCCGGCCGTGGACCCATCTGAGAAAAAACATGCCACATGCCAGAACTGCTGCGGAGTCTATATATATATATATGGCATAAACACCCCTAACGGGGTACAGCCTGATGCACGATTTGCCTCCACGCTCCTCTGTCCTGTGCGCGACTCCGCCAGTTGGCGATCCCAAGCGTCGCCAAAATTGCGTCCATCTGGTCTCTCCAGCGTGCGCGTGGTCTTCCTCTCCTACGTTGTCCGCCAACTACCGCATCGAAAACGGATCGAGCTGGAGTTGTTCCTTCCATACGAGCTATGTGGCCAAGCCAGCGAAGTCGCTGAATATTAATTCGCTTGACTATGTCCACATCGCCATATAGCTCATACAGCTCATCGTTCCACCTGATAGGATAGGTTCCGCCAACGCAAACAGCTCCGAAGATCTTGCGAAGGATTTTTCTCTCGAAGACACCAAGAGCAGCTGCATCTGACTGCGTCACTGTCCAGGCTTCCGCACCATATAGAAGCACTGGGATGATGAGGCTCTTGTAAAGTGTTAGCTTCGTCTTTCGAGAGACGGCTCTGCTGTTCATTTGCCTACTGAGCCCAAAGTAGCTTCTGTTGGCAAGTGTGATCCTCCGCTTGATCTCC
>VNJT01010859.1:0-33434 GCA_008042655.1 Drosophila burlai | reverse complement strand
GAATCAAAAAATCATGGCAGCAACAGACGAAACATGCCGCTCCTGTGCTGTGCTGTGCTTGTTGTTGCTTCTCGGCACGCACAAGCAACACCCACAATAACGACAACGAAAACAAAAACAAAAACACCGCACAGAAAGGAAAACAATTCACACTTGTCTCTCAATACAAACAACAACAAACCGCATCACACCACAGACAACAACCGCAATCCCGCCACACAGGCTATTGATGACAGTGGTACTGCAGGGCACCCAAACACCACACTGACGGGTAGCACCCACACACGTACACTGCGTCACGCACAAACACAATCCATGGCTGCCAATAAGTTTGTAAAAAGCAAAAAACAAAGGAGAAACAGAAGCCGAAACAGACACAGAAAAAACAAAATGCAAACAGAAGGAAACGTAACGAAAACAGAAAAGGAAAACAGCATAGAAAGCAACAACAAAATACCGCAACACATTGCCATTTGCTTTCATTCTTCTCTTCCTGTTTGTACACTTTTTTCTCCTATCCATTTTACCAGGCATATTACCTTTCTCAGGTATATTTTAATATCGAAACTATCTCTGAAGTATCTAAAAAAAAGATGAAATATATAACACTTGCCTTACAAACAAAATACTACTCTCCTTCGGGGGATTTGCTATATAAAACTGTTATCGTTGTCCTTGAAGTAGCCCTTAAAAGTAGGCAATATAAACACACAATTCTTTCTAATGAGTACAAGTTTCTTAATTTTTATACCTTATCAGCATTTGCTGTAGCAAATAATATAAGGACTACCTTTAACAATTTTCTTCCTCTATTTGTGTTAAAAATTAAATGACATTGGAGCCTCCAGGGTTAGTTTTCGACAGATCTGTTCGAGAGCAAAGTTATCTCTTGTTTTGTAATAGTAGAGAGTATTTACGGGTTGCCATGCTCCTTCTTTCATGATTTTCTATTTAATTTTTTTTTTTCGCTTTTTGACTGTGAAACAGTTGAGTGGCCATGGGCGTGCGGTGGTTACGAGTGGGACAGCACTCGGGTCTGCCGGCTTGATAGCGGCAACAGTACGGCACTGCGCTGCCCCCCATTACACAGAAGAGCTCACCACAACCCGCCCCAACTCCGTCTCCTGTATAGTTGGCTGTTAATGAGACACCTGGAGAAGTGGCCAGGTGTCGCTCGCCTGTCATCACGCTGCCAGAAGGAGATGGTGGAGAGTGTGATGTGCCACTCTCATTCTCCTGATTCCTCCAACTTGAATCTAAAATTCTCAGCCCGCCACCGAACCCGAAAATGGAGAAGATGTCTCGTCACTCCTTTTTGCTCTATTGATTTTTAACATAATCAAAACCCGAAATGTATGTACGGATCCCCAGAAGCGCTTCCTTCCACACATGGGGGCAGAGCGAGAGCGAGGAGAGCGAATGGTGGTGGGTGTCGGGCGGGCGGACGGACGGGGTGACGGGTGGTGGCAACCACTGGCGCACTGATTATGAGGATGTTGATAAGTTCCGACGAGCAAAGGACCAAAAACGACGACGAACGAAGACTCACACTCACTCGCACAAACACACACACACAGAGCCGGCCATTAAGCCGCTGCCTGGGCCTACTAAAGCTAGGAAATCACACACAGGCACAGGCACCGGTACAGACACAGACACGAGCGCACACACAACCCTTTCGGGGGTCCTTGCAAATACCCAGCTCCCTCCAACCCGCCACCCCGAGACCCATCCACCAATGCAAACCCCCCTTTTGGGGGAAAATGGCTTCATTGAAAATGTTGTTTGCTTTTCTATTTGGGTTTGCTTTGCTGCCTTTTCTACTTCCTTTATACCCTGCGCCCTATTCTATATTTTTACACTATAAAATATACATTGTAAGGGTGTGGGTCCTTGTTTCCGATGTGTGTGTGTGTGTGGAGCGAGCTTTAGCTTTGGCATGTTATTCAGGAACCATTTCCCAAACCCCGCATCCCTAAGCCTCCCCACTCAGCCCAACGTCCTTTTGCAAGTTTTTGGCTTTTGTGTAAAATTTTCGTTTTAAACTTTTGCGTTGTACACGAATTATAAGTTTTGATTAGTAGTGGGCAAAGTTTTCGCCTCTCATGTGTCTGTGGGGCTTTCACCAGCCCATATATATATATATATATATATATATATATAATATATAGTGGTACATTATGTAACGTCAAATACATATGTGCAGTCATAGAATTTGACGTCAATGAATACACATGCACGGGAGTTACGTGGAAAACAGCCTAAAAGTAGAGGAAATTATGCTAAAAAGTGGTAGAAAGGTTGTTGGGTTCCTCCCCTCCTCGAAACTCGAAAGGTGTAAGTTATTTCAAAACTAATGGAAGGGTGGTTGGCGTTGCGTTAGATATGGTTGCGGATGTGGGGAAACCAGTAGAACCGGTATGTCTGGAAAATTCATTTTCAACTAGCTTCAGATTTCTTAATGACATTTTTTGATGAGCAAAATATAATTAAAAACATTACTGCGACCTAAAAATGTTTAGACCTTAAATGCATAGTACTAGAAAATATAAATATTAGGAATACTACTTTTCAGGAAATTAAACTAGGATCAAATATTAGGTCTTCAGGGCTTTCTAGGATTAAAAATCATCAACCTAAAATTCCCTACTGCGAATTCAGGTTGTATCACCATCTTTGCTTGTCTTTGAACAATATATTTGTGTTAAAATAACAAAATATAATTATTTCTGTCCCCTTGCTCCAATCTAAATCGTATTAATTTTCCCTCCAACAGGAATATGATATCAAGGATCATCGGCCGTGGCTGTCACTGAACCAATGCGGCCTGAACAAGCCCGAACAGATCAAGTTCGCTCGATATCTGGGACAGGGACTGCCGACGTTCACGCTCTTCTGCATTTATAGCAATTTTAAGAATCTGTTTTGCACCAAACGCACAGAAATGTGAGTAACTCCATCCACACACCGACACACACACTACCGGGGCGCCCGTTCTGGATGATAATTCAATATGCTGCAGCTCCTAAAAGCATGCTTCAACTTTAAATTGATGAATGTCCTGTTTCTTGCAGCTACACGAAGGACGGCTACAATCTGCCTTATATACTCGACAAAACCAAGCGCTTCCTGGCCAACACAACAGCTGGTAAGTGAGAATCTATATCTAAATATAGGTATAGGTATTAGGTATAGAGAGATAGACCCCGACCCCAACCCCCGTAGACCGCCGCCCCAGTCCCCCACCGAATCCCGTGTAGTGCAAATGCAGCAGCAACACAGCAGCAGCAGGCAACGTTTTCGTCGTTGCCGTCATCAAACCGAAAGAATGTGTTCGGGCTGAGGAAAATTAATAAAAAAAAAATTAAAAGAAGAGGCGAATGTGCTAAATTTTAAAAATATAATACACTCGAAACCAGAAGAAGTGCTTACATTCATTTTTATGATTTCTCCTTTCCACTTTTGCACTTCTCATTTCTATTTCTATGTTTCGTGCACTTGGTTCCGTTCTTTTTGGTTGCATTTTTGAAGAAGCGAAAATATCGAAAAGAGAACTACAATTTGGCCTGCCTATTTTTGCGAATTTCTTTTTTTGAAAATAATCCACCAAAACAGAAAACCCTAAAAAAAAAAACAATTTTAATTTTTGACTTCAATTTGTTTGTTTGTTTCCTCTTTCTTCTTCTTTATCCACGCATACGCTTTCAATCACTAAAGGCGACAATGCCAACAACAGCAACAGCAACAACATCACCACGAACAACACCAGTAACAAGTCCAACAACAACACCACAACAACAACAACAACACCATCTACACCGGTCAAACAGACACCTCAACAACAGCAGCAGCAGCAGCAGCAGCAATCCGAGCAGGAGCTGCTGGCACCCAATTCACCTGCCACACCGAAAGCAGCCACAGCTGGAGGAGTAGGAGCACTAGGAGCGGGAGCGGGAGCAGGAGCTGTCACGCCCACACAGGCGACGTCACGCACAAGGCCTGCCACACCCACAATGCAGGGAGGAGGTGTAGGAGGAGGAACAGGAGCAGCACGCGCTGTGACTCCCACAACGCCGCAGCAACAGCAGCACCTGCACCTGCAACAGCAGCAACAACACCAACAGCAGCAACAACAACAACACATGCTGCAACATCCTCACACGCACCCGCACCCGCATCCTCATTCGCATCCGCATGCCCAGCATTCGCATCCGCTTCCACATCCGCACACGCACACGCATCCCCATCCTCATCCGCACCTCATGCAACCGGGCACACCCACACGCAGTCCGGCAATGGCTCCGCAGCAGCAACATCCCCAGTTGCCGCCCCATCCGCACCATTATCCCCCGCATCATCCTCAGCACCATCAGGCACCACAACACCACGGTCATCCGCATGCCCATCACTTTGCTGCCTATGCGTCGGCCCATGGGCATCCGCAGCAGCATCCCCAGCAACAGCATCATCCGCACTATTATCCGCACTCGCCGCATCCACATCCGCACGCGCATGTCCAGCATATGGCGGCTATGGGTTATCCTGGAGCAGCGCCACCTTTGCCACAACAGCAGCAGGCAGGAGGAGGTGGACCAACTGCAGCAGCAGCAGGTGGTGCTGCAGCCGGTTCCGGTGCCGGCGGAGGAGGAACCATATGAAATTGGGGTCGGCGTGGCGCCAAGGAAACCGGCGGAGGCAGCGGCGCCACCTGTTGACACTCCTTCTCCTCCTCGCGTAGGCTGTTGGCAAGGATTCGGGATGAAGGATTCTGGATTCGGCCGCTCCCCATCGTCCTCCCACCCATCCTGTGTCCTAGATTAGTTTGTGCCCGTTGATGTGCATCGTCATATACTATGTTTATGTGTACTCCTCCTTGTTTTAGTTGACGTTTCATTTATTTTAGACTAATTTTACACAAAACAAAACAAGCTTTTTGCCAAATTTTTACAAAAACTATATGCAAATTTTTTGTATTACGTTTGAACGACAATATCAGAAATTGTTGGACAACAAACAATCGATCATTATTATAAACCCCAAAACTATGCAATGTTATTCCTTGAAAAGAGATTATTACATTTTACACACATCGCAAAACACACTCACACAAAACACTACCGCACACATCACACTTTTACACACACAAACTCACGAATATAGAAAATCATACTAAATGTAATATTATGCTAATAATATAATAAATATATATATAAATATATATTTTAGTAAGCCAAGAACAAAATGAAATGTATGTTATATGTAAAACCAATCCTAACTAAAAACACACACAACATACGATATATATATGGAAATTGTTTGCAAACCCAGAAAATATATACAAAAAAAAAAAATTAGATTGAGAGAAAATCGAATCGATTTGACATTTTTTATTGCCTGCGTCGTCGTGCCTCTGCATTTGCGCTCAGTTCAATTTTAATTAATTAACGCAGGAAAAAGCACGCTCCCTTTTCTCCTTGGTTGGATTTTGAAATTGAAGCAATGATTGGTAGTAACTCACCTTGTGCTTGGTTATATGCACGAAATGGGTTATTCAGAGCCTAGGACTTCACTGGGAATAATGCGGTCCAAGCTTAATTAAGAAAGAAATCGCTTTTGGTTTTCCGTTTTTTTTTATGCAAGTAAATTTTTGCTATATTGTTAATTAATTAACATCGTGTGGTAATTAGAGAAGTTCTTGAAATAATTTACCCTTGCAGGGTATTGCAGGGTATTGAAATTTTTATTTACAAAGCAAATTTCTTTATATTTTCTTGATCAACATTAACCATGTCCGCCCAACAAAAAATGTCTTTTCTTTAAAAATCTATTAGTATATATATTTTTTTTTTTAAATTGTCAAAATTTAAAACCAATTTAGTTAAAAAAAAAAAAAAAAATCTTTATGCAGATTTCTTAACCAAATAAAAATCCACACAGAAAAGTATTCCTAATTAAAATGAAATATTTTTTTTGCTTAGTTATCGGTCCGGCCTACTGATACAGTTGCAAACTTCAAGAGTAAATATACTTCGTCCTTTCGAAGCTATAGCTTCCATTTGGTTTTATTCATTATTGTGTGAAATGTAAAATATTTTATTGACTGCTTTTGGACATAGTTGCAATTGATTTGAAAACCATGGTGATTTCTGTGGCGTTCCTTGTGGCTCAGTTGTAATGATTTTTTTTTTTTTAATAAGTATTTATAGTCTCAATGAGATATTCATAGTTAACTTAAATTTATTCAGAGGCTTTAAATTATTATTATGTTATTATTTAAAGTTTTTCCCACCTGAAAACAAATTTAAAATTAAAGTCGATTTTGCAAAAAGATCCTTGGAGTATATGGCAGCTTGCTGAGTGCCCTCCTGGCATTACGATTATCTCTTGTAGACCTCAAGAACATGGCCGCCGCCAACGATGGCTCCCTGGAGTTCGCCTCCAGTGGCGGCAACAGCAGCAGCAGCAGCAGCAACAGCAACAGCAACACGAGCAATAGCAACAGCAGCAGCAGCGGCGGTGGTGGTGGTGGCGGCATTGCCAGCAGCAGCAACATTGTAGCGGGAATCAATCCCAATCCTGTGACAATGCCACCAGGCTATGTAACGGCTTCGCAGACCCAACAGCAGCAGCAGCAGCAACATCCGCATCCGCATCAACAGCATCAGATGGCGGCCATGGATCCGCGGTACGGATGTGGGGCACCAGCGCCGTTGCTGCCACCGCCGCTGCCGATGCCGGGACCACTGGGACCACCGCCGCGATCCCTGGAGCAGATGATCATCTACGAGAACTTTGACGTGCACGAGACGCACCGGATCGAGGACGGGGTTTGCACACACATTAGCCGCCTGCCGCCCAAGAAGCAGGAGCTATTGAAACAGTTCGGTATACAGAGTAGTAGCCAGCAATGTCTGAGCAATTATGAAAAGTACATAATCATCGAAAACTTCATCAAGTTTTGCAATGTGAGCAAAAGTGTATCGAAGGAGCGGAAAGACGGAAGAGATGTGGAGGAGGATCCACGACCCACTGTAGTCTAGCGGAGCTTTGTTCTTTGGCCACCCACCACACCCCCCAATTGGCTATCGAGATAGACAGACAGATTGGCATCCATTGGCACTATTCAAAATTGCATCCTCATCATTTTAAAACCAGAGATCATTGAACAAGACTCTTGCCCCAGTCTTAAGCGTCGAGCGATCCTAATGCATTTTCCACTCTTTCCTTTTTCTTATTTCTCTGCTCTTCCTTTTTTGTTGACATAAATTACCGACCGACACAGGAATATCAGATATCCGATCATCGACCCTTTTTGGACTTCCACGAGAGCGCTCTATCCAAATGTGAACAACTTAAATTTGTACGATATTTGGGCCAGGGGCTATCCAATCTGACGCTAAACAAGATATACGTTGCTTTCAAGGAGCTGCTGGGCAACGGCAGGCCCGAGAAGTGAGTTTGTCAGTTAATTGTACAGATCTTGGTATATTGATGTCTATTTTGGTTACAGAGCTTCCATGGAAGGCTATAATCTGGATAGTCTGTTGAAGAAGAAACGCAAAAATCTATACAATCGCATGCATGCAGCTGGTAAAGATATATTTTTTTTCACTGCTACTTAAGGGGGTCTTCTACTTACGATTTTTTTATTTTGGATTTTTTTTTTAATTTTTTTTAAATACTAGAGGATCTGAGGAATACGCCTTATAAAGGGTTTTGTAAAATTCGCATTCCTTCATGGGTAAACGAAGCCCGAAAGATAGCCACCTCCATACGTTTCGACCATTTTTCCTATCTTTAAAGGCGTTTTCCCGAAAATCACCTTTTTTAAACTTTCTGGTATCACTTCTACCAGTAATTTTCATCGAATTGAACCAAATTTTTTCCCAATTCTTTATCAAACAATTCTCTATGCTTCTCCGAGTACGATTTTTTGTGTAAATTTTTGTTTAATTTTTACAGCTTTCAACAGGTGAAAAACATGGTTGAAATGGAACTTTAAAAAAAAATATATATATATTAAAAACAATTTTTAATTTAAAAAAAAATCGTACTCGGAGAAGCATAGAAAACGTAAATAAATAAATATAAATATAATTAATTTTGTTCAATTCGGGCAAGTTGAAGGGTAGTTATACCATGATACCAGAAAAATGACCCCTACAATTTTGATAACCCCACTTTGACCCCATATAAACAACGAATGATTCGCTATACACACTTTAAATTCTTCATAGTGTTAAGTTCAAAGATGTACAAAAGTAATAGAAAAAGAATTATGTCATTATCTTGTACAGTTTTCTCACAATTAATTTTTGAAAATAGGCCAAAATTTCGGCCTCGTAAGTAGAAGACCCCCTTAAGCTATAATCTATTAAAAAACTTATACCCGCTGATCTCTTGCAGCCCCCAGCATCGACTTAACCGCCTATGAGGCGGCGGCGGCTCAGGCCCAGCAAAATCCTCAAGCACACCTGGGCACGCCTCGACCCCATCATGCCTTCGCCGCTTTAAATGCAGCGACGCAGCGCAGCGAAGTATGCAACGAATTGACGCACACGGGCTTACAGTACAGTTACGCCGCCGCCGCAGGACCTCGGTAAAAAAAAAAAATGGCCGCAGGAAGGGCTTGTATCCTGGAATCCGCAATAGATCCGCAATCAGATCGCACACACATATACATATAACTACATACTTCTTCCTGGAACTGGACCAGTAACTGTTGTGTCTTCAAAATAATGCAAAAAAAAAAGAAAAGATTTGTTAAGCGAGAGAAACCATTGAAAACTAAGTACTAAATTAAAGTGGCAGAACGTAATACCAGAGAGACACTAGTAAAATTAGCCTAAATGTTAACAAAATTCAACTTTAATCGAATGAAATTCAATTAAGCCAACCCAGAAATTAACACACGCAACAGAACAGCAGAGAAAGGATTAGTTTAAGCCCAGAATAACCATATACAACATATATACATATATATATATACGAGTATATTATATACACCGTACAGGGAGTGCCACAGAAATGGCTATGATTCCCCGAAGTTTGCAAAGAAATATTTGTACATCTCATCACATTTACTGTAGCATCCTTCTTCGCGACACGTTTTCCAAATCCACAGCCAGTTCTGTGGGACTCGCCTGATAAATAAATACTAAATATATATTTCTGTAGTTGCCATAGCGCATAGGGTACAGCACACACACTTCCACATGGCCAAAACCTTGGCCAGAAATAAAACTAATAACCTAATATAGCTTCGGTTTCCAGCCAATATGTCCCCCGTATACCAAACCGCATTAGCTGGAGTAGCCTCTAGGATGTAAGTGAAAAAAAATAAGGAAATGAAACACCAAACAAAAATTCAGAGAAATCTAAATCAAAGACGACCTCCCAAATGAAAGTTCCCTAAACAAAGTATATAAACTATAAAGTAGAGTCTATAGCTCGTAAGTGGAGACAAATTTTTAGCATAGAACTGGCGAATGGGCGATTAACAAAACTAAATATTCCTATATACAATATACAACAACAACAACAACATATTATATACAACAAGAAGCAGCATCAAATTCAAAGTGAATTATACGCAAATCAAAGGCAGAAATACCAAAAGCAAACATAGCAATTGTAAATGATATATATACCAAAAATATATTCTATACGAGCAAACCTAAAGTCTCCATTAGTTTCAAAACGGTTGCTGTGGTTTTTATTTTTACGTTTTTATATTTAAATTTCTCACTATAAAGGTATTTAATTATCAGGGCAGCCACAGAGATTCCAGCAGACTTGAAATCTGAAGAAATGCGGTCCAAAAAGCGAAATGCTGCGAAATGTTTCAAATGCTTGTTTGCCTGCTTTTAGACACATTTCTTTTATGGATTTCAAGTGCTTGGCTATATCTGTGGCACCGTTTTATATATGTTTTTTTAGCTTAACACGCATATTAGTGTTCGGATTAACTGGAGCAGTGAGAGAGAGAGAGCGGGAAATGTTGTATAAAAAACTAAAGTACAAGGCAGTGGACACCTAACTAGTAACCAGCAGCAGTGGTCGATTGCTTCTCGTCGTTCCTTGCTTGCTCTTCGAGTCAATCTGCGTTCATGCTTCGCTCGCTAATCCGCTAAATGCGGATACTGTAAATGCTGAACTTCCTCTAGTTGGACTCCTTCTTGCGCTGCGCTTGTTCACGGTCCAGCGCCCGCTGCTTGGCCTTCTCGTAGATGGGCATCAGCTGCCCGGTCTCGCCCAGCATCTTCAGCAGCTCAACGATGAACGGCAAGTAGTTGTGCTTGCGACGCACGTTCTCCACCTTGTAGCGCTTCTTCTTCTGGATCTCGTATTGGATGTAGGTGCGTAGACTGCTTATCTCTGTCTGGCGATCCTCCTCCGTGTCCATGGCATTGGGAGCCGGATTGAGCAGCTTGTCGATCTGCTGTTCGTAAATGCGCTGTCTGTCCGAAATGAGGGCCATAAGGTTGAAGTGTATCTCGCCGTCGCTATAACGCTGCATGCGCTTCTCAATAATCGGGCGAACCACATCAATCCAGTTCTGCTCCGGCCGGATTTCGCCCAGATCTATGGGGCCTTCGCGCAGGCCGTCCAGCTCGTAAAGACGTCCGCCGATAGGCATGTAGCCGACAAAGTGATACACATCCTCGTCCTTGTTCTGGTTCTTCATATCCAACTCGAAGAGCGTCTGGCGTGCGAAGGAGTTGTGCACGGTGCGGATTTGGCTGGCGTTGCTCAGCGTGAGCCCCTTGTTGTACGGATCGAAGCACTGGCAAAACTCCTTGAAGTTGGTCAGCGTCTCGCCCAGCTTGATGTCCTCGTGCTCCAAATTCATTAGCAGACTCAATATGGCCTGCGTGGCGCAGGCATTGTTGATCACCTGCTTGGCGAAGAAAATGTTGTCGCGATCCAGCACCACCTTGCCGGCGGGCTCGTCCTCCTGCACCCACTTGAACAGGAAGATAAGGCCGTGGATAGGCTCCAAATTCTTGAACGACTCGCTGTCCAAGCTCCAGATCTCCTCCACTTGGGCGCCATCGCAGCCTGGCCGCAAGAGGGAATGCAGTTTTTAATTACTATGCTTTTCTTGCCGGCGTCGCTTTGGAAAGCGCGCGATTTACTCACCAAACTCGCGGATAAGTTCCGTGAACACGCCCGGATCCGACTCGATGAGACACCAATTACCAGCACCGTCGCCCATTTTGCTTTTGGATAGTTTATTTCCTTCTTTTTATTGTAGATTTAAACACTAAAAACCGAGCTTTTTTTGCTCTATCAAATTTTTGTCAACTCACAGGTACTGGCGTTGATTTAGCCTTTTTCCCGCCAGATCTGGCGGTTTTCAAAAGCACGACGCGACAATCGAGAATTTTAGCTACTTTCCTAGCAAATTTGACTTTATTTTCAGTTCAGATTCAAAAATACTAGAACGATGCAGGCGTTAGGAGATTATTTGAGGGCGCGCGTTTTAGTATTTCCATAGCGAGTAACGAAAAAGAATAAACATTTTCTTAAGCTATTTAAGTTGGGAATTAAAATACTTTTCTTGTCCAATGCCGAAGTTTGCGCAACAAAGTGCATTTACAATTTTTTGAGAATGTTTTCGTCTTGACAAGAAATATCGAAAAATATCAAATATAGTTATCGAAATTTCGATATTTGGGTAACAAAAAATCGTGAAATAAAATACCAGCCTTAGAAAAATATCGATATATTGATATTAACGACAACCCTAGTCCGCCATGACACAAAGCTGAAGAAGAAGCAGACGAAAAAAATATGTGCAAGCAAATCTCGCGAAAGAAAATGAAATTTGCAACAACTGCCGTGTGTGAAATGTGAACGTGGAGAGTGCAACGCACCATCGAGACAATAATACGCATTTTAGTGTATATTTCGCCAGCGCCCCCGCCCCTTGAAGTTGCGAAAAGATGAAGCGAAAATACGAAAATTGCCTGCTGCAGCAGAGGCAGCAACAAAATCCGTGTTTGTTGTAGATATACATATATATATATTCATATATATATGCAAATCCCATCCGTACATAATACGGGGAGTACGGCGGAGATACGGATCAGTCGCCGTGAAATATAGAATAAGGATATCGGCCCGCCGCATCCTCACCCGCATACAAATTTATTCAAAGTCCGAGAGAGCGCGCGAGAAAGAGGCGCGAAAAATTCGCAACACAAAATGGTTGTCTCCAAAGACAACAAGCGTCGCCGTAAGGAGACGGAGACCCCACCGCCCCCGCCGCCGCCACCTGCGCCAGCGGTGGCCACTCCAAAGGCGGCCGGAGCGGTGACTCCGGCCATTGAGTCGTCACCCGAAATGCCCAAGAGGTGAGATTGCCAGTGCCAGTGGAGGAGTAATCCATAGGTTCGCCTTTAAGTGACATACGTGTTAGTGTGTGGCAGATGACGTCGCAGCGTCAAGTAGCGGAGCACTGTGTGTGTGTGTGTGGGTTGGGGGGAGTAATTGCTAGTGAGGAGGGGGAGCTGGACGCAATTGTATAAGCGCTACAGAGAGCGGCGTCAACATCGTGTCGTGGCGTTGTTGTTTCCATCGCACTGCCCTTCGCTTGTAACGCGCTCAAAGGGGGTGATTCGCATCAGCCTCTTGGTGAGGGCAGGGGACGCACGCAGGTGGAATATGTACATATGTACAGTGGTTAGTCACTAAGCTGAATATTCCACACAGTTAATTACGAGCGTCGTCGTCTGTCTGGCCATAAATAACCCAAAAGGGAACATTGAACAGCGTCAGTTGAATTCTAATTAATTTTTCAGCGGGAGTAGGAAATTTTATAGAGTTTTTCGAGTCTAGTAATGTTTTTAAAGCCTCTTTTGGTTAAATATTAAACCACTACATTGCTACTTGTTTATTTTAGTAAAAATTTAATGTTTGAGATGATAATCCTTGTGAGAAATAGCTCTTTAAAGTTCAATTTGTTAAAGTTCAAATATGATTTATTTTTCTTTATTTACTTGCCTGTAAAACTGATAAAATTGTTAAAAAAAACAAGAAAATTTAACGACTCAGTTGTCTGTTTTTTAAGACACTAATTTATTAGCTAATTTAGTTGTTGAAGTTGCAATCTAAAACGAAATAAAATATAAACTTCCCTTTCTCTCCCTTTGTCCTTTTACTAATTCATTTTCCAATTAATTTATAACAAAATGTATATATTAACCCCAATTTTCCCCAACCAGAGACCCCTGTTTATGCTCGGTCCGCGGGGTAATTGCATACATAAGTCAATGATTTGTTATTGTCCTGATTGGGGGCTGAAGTTGATATTGATTCTTCTCTAATTTGTATCAAGTTTCGTTGTTTCCAATTATAATTCACTCACACTCTGTCGCTTTTTCTTATATTACCTTCTCTCTCCTGCAGAACGAAGGTGCAGGCCCAACGCAAGTTTGCCCAGGGCCAGAGTGCTCCCACCAGCAGCTCGTCAAGTATAGCCGCTTACAGTGCAGCAGCAGCAGCAGCGGCAGCGGCAGGATCTGGCACTGGATCCGGGCCAAGCACCTCAGGAGTGGATAGCTCGCAGCCGCCGATCGAGATCCTGCCCAACAAGTGCCCCAAGGCTCAGGATTTCCTCACCTTTCTCTGCTTTCGCGGCACTCCAGCGCTACCGGCGCACTTGGACTACCTCAATCAGGGAAAGTCCAAGGATTCGGCTGGTCAAGCCGCCAACAATAATAACAACGCCAAAAAGGTCCCCAACAACAGTCGCCAACAGACAGCAGGCGCGGGAGTGGGCGGAAAGAAGAAGCGTGGTCGTCCCGCCAAATCAGCGGGCGTCAAGAAAGCAGCGGAGGCGGAGACGACGACGGCGTCTACCACCGAGAAGTCGTCCCCCTCAGTCAGTGATAAATCCAATCTCATTGCAGTCAAAACGCCTGCTCCAGCTCCAGCTCCAGCTCCTGCCCCTCCTGTGCTGCCAGGAGCTGTGCGCAAGCGAGCGGATATCGTCACCGATGGCAATCGGCGCTCGGGTGGAAGAGGGAGGGCTGCAGCTGCAGTAACGATTGCTGGAGCGGCGGCCAACGATAACAAGCGGCGCTCGAATCGTGCCAGCACCAAGGAGAGCAAATCCGTGATAGAAAATGATAACGAATCGGAGGAGGAGGACGAGGAGGAGGATCATGATCAGAACAGACACGAGGCAGTCGACGATGATGACGACGAGTTCTTCTCCGCCCACGATGTCACCTCGCGCAACGGTGATGCGGAGGGGAAAACCGAAAGTCCTGTGAAAACGGAGGAGAAAGCCAGACGAGGACGTCCTTCGGCCGGAAAGAAACAGCCAACAGAGCCGCCAGCAGCAGCTCTCCCCTCTGAAGCCACACAACAACCGGCGGCGGCGGCGGCTCTGAAGGATAAGGCGCCCGTAAAGCGTATAAGGCAAAGGGAATCGCCAATTTTTATACCGTCACCCGAATCTTCGGGCCGCATGACAAGACAGCGGGCTTTTTTCGAGCCCGTCAAGGTTCCGCCGCATCAAGAGGAGACGTCGCAGTCTGAACCGCCCAAAGAAGAGCCGCCAGCCGAATCACCAGCGAAGTCGGAACCCTCGCCAGAGCCCATTAAGAAGGCAAAGGAAGCCACCACCAAGGAGAAGACCAATTCTAGTATTTATGCCAAAGACGCCAAGCAGCAGCTGGAGAACGGAGACAGTCAACATGGTGGTGCGGGAGCCAAGGGCAAGAAGAGCTTGAATGTCTTTGATTTTAGCTCGGATGACGAACAGCCGTTGGCCAAGTCGATAAAGCTGAAAAAGGGCGGCAAGGCGGCGAGCCCCAAGAAGGGAGGAGCTGCTGCAGCTGCTCCGGGGGCCAGGAATCGTAAGGCGATCGCTAAAAAGTTAGAAAAGGAGCAACTGGAGAAGGAAAGGGAAAGGGAAAGGCAGCAGAGGGAAAAGGAAAACGAAAAGGAAAAGAAGGAAAAGGAAAAGGAGAAAAAGGAAAAGGAGCTGAGAAAAGGAGCTCGAGAAGGAGAAAAAGGAGAAGGAAAAGGAACCGATCCCCGAAATCAAACTCGAGGAACCGCCAAGTGGAGGAAAGCGCGGCAAGGCAGGCAAAAAGAAAGCAGAAGATCCACCAGCCGATGAACAGGATGAACTGGCTCCCCCATTGTCCAAGAAGGCCGTGCCCAATGCCCGCGGATCTCGAAAAGCGGCGAAAGGCAAGCTGGCCTCGGAGGATTCAGCAGAAACAGAGCCTCAGCGATCGCAGCGACCTTCCCGCAAAACCAAGGAGGCAGCTGCCATCTACATGGGCATCATTGGCCACAAACTGCAACTGGCCGACGACGAGGAGGACGACCTATCGCTGAGCAGCTTCCCGGACATACCCAATGTCAAGGAGATGGAGAAGATGGAGAACGAGATCAGGCGCAATGCGGCGGGAAAGTTAAGCGTGCCGGAGGCCACGACGGTGCTTCCGGCAGGCAAATCCAACCGTAAGCCGTCGCCCCGCCCACCCAAGGATTCGTCAGTCTCGCGAGGAGTTGGAAAGGACGAGACCCCCTCGCCTCCAGAAGCTGAAGAAGAGAAGCCACCACCTCCTCCTCCTCCAGCAAGGCGTGGACGTCCGCCCAAGCAGGCAGGAAAGGCATCTGGCGGAGCAGCGGCACCGCAGCCGCAGCCACCACCAAAGCCACCCATTGAAGGTATGCTCGTGAAGAAGGGCTCCCTAGCCAAGATATCCGAGCAGGCGAAGCCCAGAGCCAAGTCCGAACATTCAAAGGTCGACTCCGACGAGGAGGAGGACTTTCTCATTAACGAGGAGCTGAACGAAACGAAGCGCAAGCTGGAAAAGAGTTTCAGTGACTCGGACGACGAGCCGCTGGCCATAAAGGTGCCATCCGTGGCGACGATGGTGGCGACGACTTCGTTGGTTGTCAAGGAGAAGGAGGAGGAAGTGTCGCCCGCAAAGGTGCTCAGTCCGCAGCAGCCCCCAAAGCTTAGCTTAGCGACGCCATCGCCCACCATCTCGACACCGCCGGCTCCGACTCCAGTATTCTCTGCTGCCGCCACTCCAGCACTCCCTCCGCCGGCCACGACCAGCACTCCCACCACCACCACCACCCAGCTCACGATGCTGCCACTGACGGCGAAGGCAACGCCAACTATGCCCAGCATGTTTCCGGGCATCCATGCAAGCTATTCGCCGGTGAAGGCCATGGAGAAGAAGCCCCCAGTGCCCACGTCAAAGATCCTCAACGTACCTGCCACCTACGCCCTGCCAGGGAGCGGGAGCAGCGGCAGCGGAACGGTAGGCGGTTTCCAGAAGACCTCCTCGTACCTGCCGCAGGCCTCACCTCACTACCATTCCGGATATGTGCGTCCGCCACCCACGCCAACGCATCAGTTTGGTGGCGGCGGCGGAGCACCGTCCGGGAGTAAGACTCCCTCGCAGGGCACAGGATCTTCCTCCTCGCCGCTAAAGTATCAAACGCCGCCAACCACCTATCCGCCACCCATCGAGGCGTATCAGTGTCCCAAGATCAATCCGAACTTTCTCACCCCGAAATACGAGCGAAGTCCATTGCCGCCGCCGCCGCGTTCGTCGGCCAGCAACAGCTTTCCCAGCCCCTCGCCGGTGAAGTTTATGCCACACACGTCAAGCACAACGATCACCACGACAACGACAGGGGGCGGGGGCACACCTTCGTCCAAGAGCCCTTTGGCTCCGCCGCCGCCATCGCCACCGGTCGTCAGTCAAGTGATGATCCAGACGTCCAGCTTGAATCTGAGTACGAGTATAGCGGCCACCGTGAATGCAGCACCAATGGCAGCCGTGGCATCCACGTCGGCAGCTGCAGCGGCACAGCAAGCGGCAGCTCAGACGGCGGCGGTGGCGGGAGGAGGAGCCACTGCAACGCCACCGCCAGCGCACAGCAGCAATATCGCGGGAGGAGGTGGTGGTGGGGGAGGTGCTGCTAATTCCGGTGCCGCCGCCGCTAATTCCGATCCCCTGAAAGACGAGATTGGAAGCATACTGGCGCAGGCGACCCTAATGCCCAGCAAGGAGGAATCCGGCAAGATCTTTGGCATTGCCAGCGTGAGCCTGGCCCAGAGTTCGGGCCCGGACAACACCAAGTGCACCCTGGGCAAGTGCGGCTCCATTCACAAGCCGGTGCTGGGACCGGTGGTGCCGACGGAGGGTTATTTCGGTGACCAGCTGTCCAGCAAGGAGCGACGGAAGGCGAAGGTGAATATGACCCACGAGCAGATCCAGAAGTGGCTTATCGAGTGCTCCTCCAATCCGGATGAGATTCAAGACGATTTGGACGATGATTTCGATGATAGCCTGCGCCCGCAGCAATCCACAACGCCGCCGCCCACGCGGGATGACAAGGAGCTGAGTGCCAGTTTCAGTTCCTCATCGAAGAACACGCGAGGTGATCTCGGCAAGAGCGAGAGCGCCTGGTCGGCTAAGGGGCCTTCGCTGAAGGCCACACCCGTGCTGGTCACTCCGCCCAGCCGCAAGGAGCAGCTGGAACAGCAGCAGGCGGAGGCGGCCAAGGCGGATTGCTGCGACGCCTTGGACTACGACAAGTCGACGCCGACGCCGGTGAATCTCACACAGAAGCTGACCACCGCCGCCAATGAGTCTCAAGACACAAAGAAGAGCGCAATGAATGAGCGCAAGACCAAGGAGCTGGCTAAGGCGGCATCCTCGACAAGCAAGGCGACTGCTCAGCAACCTCGCAGTGCCGCCGCCACGCCACCCACTCCCATTTCGACGCCCACGCCCATACCTCTCGCTTCGACCAAGAGCAGTCCCACTCCGCCGCCTGTGGCCAAGCAGAGAGCGGAGAAGGGCAGGAGGAATGCCGTGGCGGGTGCTATGCCTTCGCCCCCACCCGCGGCACCCACTCCCACTCCACCGAATTCGAAGCGAACGCCAGTCTACAACCAAAAGGGCAGCCGGGCACAGCAGCAGGCACAGCAACCGGCGGAGGCCAAGTCTCCAGCTAATCCTCCCAAGAAGGAATCTGTTTATGCCTTTGGCAAGGAGGAGGAGCAGGTGACCAGTAACAAGCCGGGCGGCAATCGTCGGCGAGCCGATCCCAGTCCCATTTCCACTCCTGCTCCAGCTTCAGTGCCCAACGCTCTCAGTGAGCGATCGCCGACCAAGAAGCGAGCAGCAGCGGCGGCGGCAGCCACAGCAGTCCAACTGACACTGAGTCCCACGGAGAACTGTAAGATCGAGGGCAAGCCCAAGGCCACAGCAGGGAGGGGAGCTAAGAAGCAGGTTGCTGCACCTGCTCCTCCTCCAGCAGCAGCTTCAGCAGCACCTGTAGAAGCCAGCGGGGATTCCGATGCCGAGGGAGCCACCTTCTACATACCGCTTCAGGGCGCAGGCGTTGGGGGCAGCGGTGACGGCGGCATCCAAGGTGTGGCCGTCAAGTTGGGACGCGAAGGACCCGATGGACCCAACCAGAAGGTGGTGATGCAGGCCACGCTGGTGACCAAGGCCCAGATGGACACCAACTCGAAGCCACTGCCAGAGTCGCTGAACACCAACGAGCTGGTAAAGACGCTCCTTCATGCGGCCAGCAATGACGCAGCCTCCGCGACGACCACAACCAGCCTCAAGAGCACGCCCAAGGCAAGCTCTTCAGCAGCAGCGGGAGGAGCGGGAACGGGAGCAGCGGGAGCAACGGGAACGGGAGCAGCAGGAGCAGCGTCCACTAGCTTGGTGCGCGTTAATTCCAACTCGTCGCTCTTCTCCGGTTCGGCCAAGTCAAGGACTGCCGCCCAGACGAGCACCACAGCGGCGGCCGTGGCCAAGAAGTACAAGGATGACACACCCATCAAGATGGCCAATAACACTGCCTTCCCGCGCCACGACGATCCCACGCAAATGGTGGAGGCACCCATTTTCCGGCCCACGGAGAAGGAGTTCGCCGATCCCATCGAGTTTATTGAGCGGATCACACCAATTGCGGCCAGGTTTGGCATCTGCAAGATCATTCCGCCGGCGAGCTTCAAGCCCGAGTGCCGGATCTCGGACGAGATGCGATTCACGGCCTACAATCAGTATGTCCACAAGATGCTCCATCGCTGGGGCCCCAGTGCCAAGGAGCTGAGTGCAATCAAGAAGTATTTGGCCACCCAAAGCATTGTGATGAACCATCCGCCGTGGATCGGTGGCATGGAGGTGGATCTGCCGCGGCTGTATCACACCGTTCAGGAGCTGGGCGGCCTCAAGGAGGTGATCGAGAAGAAGAAGTGGTCGCGGGTGGCGGAGGAGATGTGCATACCGAAGCTGGCACAGGATCGGGTGACCAAGCTGGATGATATCTACTGCAAGTACCTGCTGCCCTACGACACCCTGTCGCCGGCGGAGAGGCAAAAGCTGTTCGACGAGGTGGAAGCCGATTGGGCCAAGCGGGAGGCGAGGGCGCGGAGGAATGCGGATCGATTCGTGAACACGGAGGAGAGCGTGTCCAACGAGGAGGACGATGTGAGCAGCGACGAGGATGAGGAGTCCGAGGAGGAGATCGATGGGGTGTCCATGGAGTGTATCGTGAAGGGGAGGAGCATGCCGCTCAGCCAGTTCTATAGGATTGCGCGGAACACCATGGCGCTGTGGTTCAAGAGCACCGATCCCACGGTTAACGAGGTGGAGGCCGAGTTTTGGCGTCATGTCGCCGTCCGCGATAGCCATGTGTGCGTCCACTCGGGCTCCATTGACAGCTCCGGCTGGGGCTACGGTTTCCCTAGTCCCGGACCCAAGGGCAAAGGCTCGAACTATGCCCGGCATCCGTGGAACCTCAAAGTGCTGACCAATAACGCTGGCTCCGTGCTGCGCTCTTTAGGCCCCGTTATGGGCGTCACTGTGCCCACGCTGCACGTCGGCATGCTCTTCTCCGCCTGCTGCTGGTACCGCGATCCCCATGGCCTGTCCTGGATCGAATATTTGCACACCGGAGCCTCCAAGCTGTGGTACGGCATCCCGGACGATCAGAGTGCGAATTTTAGAGCGGCTCTGACGTCCCTCATCCCGACGCACTGCCAGAACAAGACCATCTGGCTGCCCTGTGATACGGTGATGGTGCCGCCGCACATGCTCACCGATCGCGGGGTGTCGCTGTGCCGCATTGAGCAGAAGCCGGGCGAGTTCATTGTGGTCTTCCCCCGGGCCTATACCTCCAGCCTGGCCACCGGCTATGTGGTCTCCGAGAGCGTCTACTTTGCTACGATGTCGTGGCTGGATTTAGCGAAGGATGATTTCAAGGTGAGTTACAGTCTTGCAGCCTTTTTAGATTCAATTTCTAATTCTAATTTCACCTTTTCCAGGACATCCATGAAAGCTGTGAGCCCGCCATGTTCTCCCTGGAGCAACTGCTCTTTGCTTTGGGCTACGATCAGCGCGTCAACTCGGAGGCACTGCATCAGATGCTGCCCATGCTGAATGAGGTTTGCGAAAAGGAATCGGCAGCCAGGGAGCAGCTTAGGGTTAGTTTTTTTGCTTGCATTTCTCCGGAAGTGTAACTCATTTTGCCTCATTTTACATTTTCATTTTCAGGCTGCCGGCGTCACATCCACCGAGAAAGTGCAGGCCGAAAAGGGACAGAAGGCAAAGAAGCAACAACAGCCGCCGCACAAGTCCATTGAGAGCGAGTGCGATCTGTGCCGCGCCAACCTGTACATATCGATGGTGCGCACCGAGGAGGGCAGCATCTACTGCCTGCAGCATGCGCTCAAGAACTTGAACAATGGCAACATTCAGGCCAAGCAATGCAAGCTGATCTACGCGTACAACGTAGACGACATACAGCAGTTGATACGTCAGCTGCAGGAGAAGATCAGCCACAAGGCGGCGGTGAAGAAAAAGTAGCATCGTCGGCGTCGTTACTAAAAAAAAAAGGGGCGGCGCGCAACGAGATAAAGACGGGATATGGAGATACGAGATTCGTGATGGGGGATTAAGATGACGCAGGTAGAGGCGCAGATGGAATGTACATATTGTAAGGAAGATGTGGGTGAAATATGTAAAGTGATGACTACGATGAATGGTGGATTGATGATCTGTGCGACGTATTAAGGAGCACATTTATATATATATTTATACAACATTTATCTCCCAGTTAACCAACTGACGACACTATTCACTAACTGTAACTCTGTATAAATAGGAGCATCCTTAGGCTAGGTTTTAAATCGGTTTACAAATTCGAAAATGCGCGGCAATGCTTTCACCTTTGACTAGTTTATACAACAATTATTTTAGATCGTTAGGAATTTTGCAATCATTTTGTTTTCCATTTTCGTTTTATTTTTTTTGTTATGCCATGTGTACGTACCCCTAACCCCCTTTTAACCCTTGTAAATATATAGAACGAGCCTCTGCCTAGTGTATGTAGTTAAGAGAGAGCATTAAGAGAGGAGAGAGGTTTAAGAGAGAGAGAGGATTAAGAGAGAGAGAGGATTAAGAGAGAGAGAGAGGAACCATGCTTAACGTGTTGCAATTTCTACCTACCTTTTGTACGCTAAGATTAATAACGAGTAATTAACATAGCACCTCCACACACACCCCCATAGAGCACATAGAGCAATAGCAGAAGGAGACCCGAGATGGATCCTCCGTAAGCCAGAGTTACTATCGATTCAACCAAAAAAAGAGAAAGAAAATAAAGATACAGACACGGGAAATCCAGATCACAGGACAACAGGCAATAATTGCAATGAGAGGGAAGAACTTTTTCACTAAATGTTCAATGTATATTTATATCGTAGCAGTAGGCATAATAATACAGTTTAAGTTTAAGTAACAAGTGCAACAATAAATCTTAACGCGATATATCGAAGCTGCTGCTGCTGCACCTGGGTCTAAGTTAATGCTACATTCATGTCTGTCTGTCTGTCTGGATGGGAGGAAGGACGAGCATCTAATTTTATAACCTAAATCCCTGTCTTGGGCTTCTTCGTTGCAATCGGACAGTCGGCGGTGCTGGCCACTGCCTGCCGTTTAATGGGACCCACATTGGCCACTACATCCTCCAGCTGACGCTTTAGTTCGGACACTTGGTTGGTCAGTTCGGTGATGGTGCTGTTCGCTTCCTGCAGGCGACGATCTTGGACTTTGCGCGCCACTTCCAGGCTGCGCACCCGCTGCACGATGCGTTTCTGCAGTTTGTGGTGTTTGATTAGGTGCTTCTTCAAGCGCTCCGGACTGGTGCTGCTGGACGAGTTCTCCGCTGCTGGTCTGGTGTGCTGATTGCTGGCGCAGAGTGGTGAGAGCGACACGATGGCCTGGTGGATGGCATGGTCCACGGGACGGCTGATCCCCGTTCGCTTGACGCCACTAAAGCTGATGTCGCCGAGGGTTCGGCATACCAGAAGGCGAGCGCCCGCCGCCGTTGACTCGTCCAGTTGCTTGCGGTGCTCCAGCTTAAAGTTCACGGCGATCTTCTCGTCAAAGTGCTCAATGGCCATCGAGGAGATGTCGCGCAGCTCCTGTAGAACCTCGTGGGGTCGCAGCTGCTTGGTCGAGACTCTCAGGATGCGCAATATGCCGTTTATCTCGTCCAGCACGCGACCCGGTATAAAGCAGCAGATGTTCAGGTCAATGAATTTCGAGTATGTCATCGTTAACATGGAGATTCTGGTCTCAATAGAGGTGAGGATGTCCGAGTGCCGAGAGAGAATGTGGCTCCTAATCGGGGAGATTTAATGTTAGTCGTTAGTTGTAGGAAACTCTTCTCCAGAAACATCTTCTCCCACACTCACCTTCGCTCCGACTCTCGGCGTGGCAGCATGGACTTAATGCGCTTAAAGCTCTTGGCATGTTCCAGGATTACCTTGTTGAATCCGGCGTTCAAGACTCTCTGACAGATGTAGTTAAATCTAGTGCAGACCTGGGGTAGAAACGTCTAGTTTTAGTCACAGGCCGAAGGCTCTGAGGAGGGACTGGACTCACCTCGCGCTTCTTCGCCACCTCGTCGTAGGGCAGCATTTCGAAAATGTCTTGAAGCACTGTCTGCGGCAGGTCCAAGAGATTCATTTTCTTTCCTTATGGTGTCTAGTCTAGTTTTTTCGAGATAATTTGGTTCGAGTTTTGATATTATTGTGGCACGGCAGTGATGGGAGAGTTGAGCTGCGAAAACATCGGTCGTATCGATATCCTAGAACAAAGCGATACATCGATATATGTTCATCGGCAGTTGGTCACACCTTAACCGATAAAAACGCAACAGCATGGCAACACCGAAGGATTTTTGACAATTTGAAGCCGTTTTAAAGTTGCATTGTAAACAAGAGAGTATGCAGATCCCGCCGTTCTTCTACACCAACTTTAAAAGACGTTTTTCTGGAATTTTTTTTCAGAACTACTGCCACGAAAACTATTTCACTGTTAATGCTCAACTTTGTATAGCATCCAACTACAAATTAAGCTAAAATTATTAAGATTGATTGGTAATTTTTTAGCACCGCATTAAGTTTTCCCCCTCCCTTAACAAGACTTTCTTGGAGCTTTTCCAACGGTTTTCTACGAAATATGAAAGTTTAAAACCTCTCACAAGATGACAAATGAGCGCTAAAAATTACAACGGCAACGGTCTTTACATTCTTTTTTATAATAAAATAAAATGTAAAATTTTAAATGCTCCTGTTTTTAAATGAGATATGATAACTATAACTAAATGATTGACTTTCAATCAACTTGTTTTACTTATTTTTTTTATTTACAAAGTGACAAACAACAGCAAAGAAACTAGAATTGAAATAAATCTAGGCTTGTATCAGAAATTTGCTAGCATCATGTAGATCATGACCAAGAGGCTCCAGCTCAGGCTTCTTTTTGGGAAAGTAGGGATTGTGTTCCGGATCGGCATTCAAACTGGAAGAATAAACCAATTAATTGTAATGAAATATTAGTTTAAAGGATCCTAAAATGTACTTATAGAAGCTGGTGGCCTCCTCGCACTTGACGTTGTACCACCAGTCGCAGGCGAACTCCTTTTGATTGAAGATGGTGCCATTGGTGCAGAGGAACGAGGCACCCTGATGACCTTCGCGTCCATCGTGGCAGACGTGGTACGCCTGGCAGCCCGTCTCCACATTAGCGTACATGCCGGGTGTGGCGGGGACATTGTGGCAACTGAAGTGCGTGTGGGGCACCTCGTGGTAGACCGGATAGTCCACGCCCGGAACCCCGGGTATCTTGTTCAGATCTTGCTTCTCCTCATGATGCTGCGGCTCGTGTTCCGCTTGAGGTGGATTGAACAGATATCCGAATTTCTATAAAAGCAAAAACTTTGTATCAAATGGCAGCTATTGCATAAGAGAGCTACACTTAAAAGAAAAACAAAAGGATTGATTAACAAGTTTATCATTTTAAAGTGAATATTTTAATTAATCTGATTTTAAAATCAATTATTTTAATATTTTTTTATATTCATGTTAAATCGAAATATCTAAAAATTCCTACGAGATTCCTTATTAACTCTGCTCTTGGAATCTATTAATTTTCTCTGTGCAGAGACAGAGCTCGTGCCCCAATCCGGTTTGGTTTTGTACCACCGATACCTGGCCTCCGTCTCCAGTTTCCCCGGATCAGTGCTCATTATGTTATAACTACACATGCGCACACATGTGTGTGTACCTCAATTGCAGGTTGTGTGTTACAATTTTTGGGTCAAAAGTGAACGTGGCCAAGACAAACCAAGACAAGCGAACCCAGAGCTTTGTCAATTGGGGTGGCGCACGCTCGCTCTCATCTTAATTGATTCCTCAGCGTAATTATACACCCTCCTCCAGCTCCACCTCGAGGATCCTCACCTGCACTTCGATGGCCACTACGGCTCCGATCACGACCATTAGCCAACAAGAGAAACAGACCAGCTTCAGCATCATTTTCCTGCCTGCTCTGGTTTCTGGTATCTAGGAGAGTTTTTGTTGTTGAGTTTGGACCTGGAGTTGAAGCCACGACCGTCCGAGTTGGGTTTGAAAATCACACTGAGCTGCAGTTTTCCAGTGGTGGCCACTTGAGAGTGCGACAGCGGCTCCTCCAGCGCTAGAGCTTTCAAGGGTACCGCTAACCGCTGCCACAGATCTTTTAATGGTTTCGATTTTCGCGATGGAAGCTTTTTCCACCAAAAAAATTGGAAATTGGCAATTGCCAAATTACCGTTCGCACTGCTTTAATTATATTGCCAAAGTAAACGAAACGAAATGCTTGGAGCTAGGTGCTCCCTCTCTTCCCCACATACTATAATTATGATATAAATTGTTTATGGCAGATGTGGGAAAGTGCAATGCAGCACGGCGGCTACGGTTTATTTAGCAAGATGCTCGCTCGTACAAATTGTTTACGCTTAACTAGCCAAAAGCGATGACCGGGCTTAGATGCTATAATACGTGAATGGGTTAACAGGCGATGGGTGGATGCAAACGGTTACACAGGGAAACATTTGTATTTACATATATTTGTACAAAGAAAATGTTATTTGATAAGGGTTTCCATTGATTTTTTAGAGATTGCAAGATATATATTCTTGATAGATTTTATCGCACAAAAAACATTATATTTTAGTTTTGTGAATCTGCATAAAGACGAAAACAATAAATTAGCTGCAAGGTTAAAAAACTATAATATGTTTTGGGATGTCCCAAAAATGTCTGTAAATTATAAATATTTTAAAATTCTGTTACTTAGGTATCAATCTCAATCTTCAAAAATATTTAAAAATTTATTTTTAAATTTACAGCGATTTCTGTGACACCCCTGATCACCTTATTATAATGTAGACAATATGAATAGACCTTTAAATGTAATTTACCAATTACTCTTTTTTAGAAATGAAAGTGAAGTCACATTTTTTCTCACAAAACTGTATTATGTGTTACTTGTATATATTTTTTTTCAATCTATACTTTCTCTCAGTGCATGGGCTGGGCTTGGAACGGCTTGCATAGTTTGGGAATGGGAATAGGTATGGGAATGGAAAATGAAAATGCACTAATCGGTGAGCGGGCGTATGGCAAATGTTTTGAAATGATATGCAGTTGGTTAGATAATGGTTACGTCTCGTAAACCTCAAATTAAGCTACAGATGAAAATAATGTGCCATAAGTATATTCATAAATTCTACTAAAATCGTTAATTGATAGCTCTAAACGCTAATAATTCTTGCGTGCCGTTTGCGGCACGTTCAGTTTGTTCAGCAGATCGTCAAACTCGCTGAAGAGCTGTGTAAAAAAGGAATTAAATAATAAAATTAACACAATTAATTATTACATCAGTTTGTCTGGCGACGACAAGTCCCCAACTCACATGGGTTGTGCCATAGCTGTCCACATAGGTCTTGCTGCCACGGGAGGTCTTCTTGAAAGCCGGCAGCGCCGGACTGTGACCATGCAGGAGATTCACATTCTGATACGACTGCGCCTTGGCCGATCCGGCCAGTGGGTTCGTCTGGCTCTTGCCCACTGTTGGGGCCAGGTCCAGAAAGTTTGGCACTAAGTTGGGGGGGGAATGGGCAGATAAGAAAAAGCCAGGTGGCGATCCCTACCCATCGCTACTCACTCTTCTTGGGCTGCAACTTGACCTGGTTGAGCAGGGGATTGTGCAACTGGAGCTGTCGGTAGACGGGTAGGGCGTGCTTTGGCGGCACCACCACGTGCTGGCGCCCCACTGCCTGCGGGTACAGGTAGGTCGTCTCCACCGTTGGCACCTGGCGGTAGTGGTATCGCCCCTCCCGCGGCGTGAACCTGCCATCCGAGCTGAGGGCGATGTGGAAGACGGTGCGCATGGGCTTGCTGTAGTATTGATACACCTGTATGGGGGGAATGAAAAGAAAATGTTTACTATATTATTAATTTAAAGTTGTAATTTAACGTTTATTGCTCTGAGCATAAATTGGGTAAGATTAAAAATGTAGAACATTTATAACAACTAATTGTAATTATGAATTAATTTAAGGTATATTAACGTATAACGTACTTTTTAAAATATCTCAAACGTCAATTATTTTATTAGAATGTAACTTCCAAATATATTTATACAATCTTCAACGCTTTAAAATCAATAAATAATTTTAAAGTATTATTTTTCAAGATCCTCATATACTTTAAAAAGCATTTTGGTTTTGAAAAGCTCCTTCCCATTACTCCACAACCTTTCTTGTTAAACACTAGTTATTAATGTTAAATTACCCAACTTTTATATTTGCTTCCTATAAAAACACCCAGAAATACAGCTGGGTTACCGATCAATACAAAATGATTAGTTGATCTGTGCCTAATTTGCCAGCTAATAAAGGTAAATATATACATACATACATGAATAAAAACATGATTTTCAATGTTTAAGCTTTATAAGTACAATATTGGCTCGATCAAAATACTATTGAAACATTTTGAACTTTTTAGCAAAAACAATGCAAACCTTGTAAGGAAGGTAAATTCAAATCTATTTATAAGCTTGCTTCCCTATTTTTTAAACCGCGACAGGGTACTATATTTTTAATCAAGAGTGTAACGTAGTGAAGAACTCATTTCCAACTCTATAAATCATATATATATGTACATAGTTGATTAGAATCAACAGTAGAGTTGATCTATTTCATTAATTTTTTTAAAAATTGATCAAAATGAAACATTAAATTCAGTATGCATATTTTTTAGCCTAATAAAAATTAGCGCAAATAAATATCAATATTTAAATATTGATTTTTTTATTTATTTACTGTTAATATTTAAAATGTCAAAAAAATTATTATATAACAAATATCGATTTAAAGAATGTGATCAATTATTCAGCTCTATTAAAATAATTCAGATGCCGAAAAAGCTAGTGATATCAGAAGTCATGTATATTCCGATAAAATCTTAATGAATCAATGTTAAAATATTAAAAAAAAAATAGGTCATTAATATCATTATCATTATTATTATTAAATCATGATTTTAACCAAGAGGGTATAAAAACTTAGACTTTCAAAAGTGATTCCCTTTTATTGTATTTATTTTTGCTTAAAAAACAACAACGGTTCAATTTTATTTTTAAACAAAGCTTCTTTTGAATATACATATTTTGTAAAACATATTTAAAGGACTTGTGCCTTTAATATTTACCTGTGGATTTCGCTGCTCGGGCACTATGCCATCGGGCACTGCGATGCCCTCCTTTTGGAGGCGATTGAGAAACAAGCGATCCGTTTCGAAGGCTGTGTCCGGGATCTTGCCGCCCGCATGGGGCAAGACTTGCTCCCGATAGATTTGGCGTTTCTTGAAATTGGTTTTGTGACAGAACGATTATTTATGGACCTAACGGAACATGTCATCCGTGGAGTACACACCTTGTGGTTGCGTTCCGCCAGCTCAGAGTCTTGGGCAATTATGCATGGACTCAGGCAGAGATACAGCACTGCGACCAGCGAGATCACCAGAGGTGATGGCATTTTCAACTAATTATTTTATGATTTAAACCGGATTGCTTTGGGTTTTAATGGTTGATGCGGAATTCAGACTATTTCCGCAATAAAATATGTAACAGAAAAGGTCAAGTTGATCGACGACAGCACTGGCACTCGCGGATCGGCAGACAAACGTTAAGAGCTCGGTACACAAATCCAGATGCGAGACATTCTTCGACATTCGACAGGTAATTGCACAAGATTCGAGAGACAAGAGACGACGACAGATGAATGACGAGCAGAAAGAACGATCGAGCGACACGATCACGTGAAGCTACCTGGTAAGTGGATCCCCGATCCGATCTCCGATATCTTGCAGTTACGTTGTGGACGCGTCGACGGTGCCAAACATAATGAATGCAAATGCACAAAGCCGATCTCCGTCAGAGCTATAGCGGGTGCCACTGCCGTGCTCTGCCACTGCCGGCAGCGAGCAGCGTTCATCATCATCATCATCACTATTATGTATCATCATGAAAAGCAAGCGCAGTAGTAGTTTTAGTTTTATTTTAGGCTTAACCCAAAGACGCTGAACCCTGAATGATTTCCCATTGCTTTTACTTTAGCAGCAAGTACACTCAGATTAAAATTACATTTTTGGGCGGACTACTTTCTAAGCTGCGGGTTAAGCTTATTGATAAGCTGAGATTTTATTAAATAATAAAATTAAAGATTAAGTAAACAGTCTTAACAATCATCTCACAATATAAGACAAAGTTTGAGGAACTACTGTAGGCACCTCAAACGTCTTAAGTAATCTTGATTGATCTTGAATGTAAAAAATATACATATTTTCTTTTATTTCTATTGCCAAGAAAAAAGTATAGAAAGGTTAGTTTTTTTTCATAAAGGCAAAGACTTTTGGTTTTCATATTGGATCTTAAGAACCTAAATGTTAGATAGTCTCTGTATATAATTACGAATTACTTCAAGATGTTACACTGTACTAGCCAAAACTGTTATTAAAACTCCCTAAAAAACACAAAATATGATGTTTTTCTTAGTAAACCTTTTACTCGTAATTTTTCCAACTTGACGCTGTATTAGTTTTATTTGCGGTTTTTAACTGGAAGTGGCAACAAAATCATTTTGCCCAAATTGCCTCAATTAATCTCTTTGGCGAACTTGCTGCCCCCGGTCGCCGACCACGTCCATGGTGATGGGATGACGGGTCGGCTACTTGACTTGAAAGTCACAGCAGTGGAGAGGTCCCTTTTATTTTAAGGTCTGCTCAAACATCTTTTTGTTATACATAATTACGCTGGTTTCTTGGACATAACAATTTTTTGTATTCTTCCAAACCTTTTTCTCGTCCCAAGTTGAAAGTGAATGGCTTAAATTTGGATTGGATTGGATTGCTTCGGTTCGAAGCTGAACTCTTTGTTTTTGCCCATTTTTGCAGTTGTTTACTGATTGCGCCCCCAAAAGTCAACACTTTTCCTAAACGCTTCTCATATTCATTGATTGTTTTCGTTATGATTTTTAAATATTTGTGTAATTTATTTCTCCTTGGTGGTCACTTACTGCTGACTTGCTGCTTAAGAGCTGTTTGGATGATGTTTTCTTTTCATCTCACAAAAGTTTTGTTTTGTAAATAGTGCGGTTTATTGGCGCTGCCAGGGCCTTGAAGATGTATTATAAAAGTGGTGGAGTGGTGAATGCTTGAAAGGCCGCCTTTCTGGGAGGATAATTGAGTTGGTAGTAATAATATATAATAATATATTCAGCAGCCTCCTAAGCACGTGCCCTTAAGGGGATTTATTGCTTCATTAAAGATCATTAAATGGGGGTAAAACTTTATATTTGCTTAGAGAAGCTCCTTAAATTCTGTGAAATTAATATTATATTATCATAGTCAAGTCTATAATTTAAACAATAAAAATACAAATAATAATAATGAGGAAGAAACTATAAATGCAAGCCTCAGTTAGTTATGTCCTTGTGGACACTTTTCAATTCTGATCTGATTATATTTCTACTCTTATTTTTCACCTGAATATTATGAACATTTCAGTAAGCCCCCATTTATAGACAATTATTCCCACGCTTCCGTATCAACAGCAAAAACCAATACTTATTAATTCCACCAGCATATAAGCCATAGAAATTTGACAATTCATATGAGGCGAGCGTGTTAAAAGTGAACCCAACTCCAATGTTTAATGCAAAATCCAGCGGGGAAAGTATCTCAAGATAGAGAAATGCGATAAGAACGCCTACAAAGAGATCATCATTCGATATTCCAAACACAGTCGAAAGGCCTACTTACAAACAAATTGTTACTGCATTGGATGGTTATGCAATAACGCCGCCGAAAATGGTTTAATGTTACAAATTACAAGCCACGAACAAGACAAGAAAAAACCTAAAATAAAACGAGTCGGCTTCTGCTACGCGATTGTAAGATTTAGACCTTGGATCAATCAAGATGCAGCAACATTGGTCCATTGAGGAGACAGACCAGACCCAGACCAGAGATTAATTATTTTAAATCATCGCCAGCCTTGGACGCAGGTTCAACAAAAATTTGTCGAGGCATTTGGGCAGCTTTTCATCGGTTCGTTGCGGTTGCTAATTGGCCAAGAGCAGCCGAGAGCCAAAACTTCCTGGAGGGGCTCGCTCGCTCGCTCCAAGTCAAGGATAACTTGGATGGCTCTTCTGTCCCCCAGTCATTCCCAGGCCTTTCCAATTTGCATCTTGTCACAGAAGATGACAAGCCAATACCACGACCACGATCTGGCAGCAGCTCGCTCGATCGTGGTCCACATCGGAGGTTACCTAATTGGCCAATAGCCAAATGGCCGAGTTCAATTGCCCGACTCGGCTTGAACTTGCTTTTTGTGTGTGGGATCCAGCAGCCGGATCGAATTATTTTGGTGAAAATAACATCAAAAGCCCATGTCCATTGCCCACTTGTGACCAATTAACAAATGACTTTTCAGCCGCCGCGCCATTGGCAATTGAAGTTGCTCGATCATGTTTTTTTTCTTTTCGGCCATTGTGCCGACGGAATGGATATTCCAAACTGATCCGAACCGAGCAAGTGCCACGCGTTGAACCCGCGGGCGCAGAATGGCAACAAATCTGCTCAGGGGCAGCCAGCAAATTGAATGTTATGGGAGTTTTACAAATATATTTTATAGGTAAAACCTTTTCCGATACCTGGAAAAGATTTGTCAGGCAGCAACGGGGCTCTGAGTGTTAAGCTGGGAGCTAGAAAACAAAGACCATCCATCGCGAGCTAAATAAGTTAGCATAGAAAAACGAAAGACTACAATTACCCTTCCAGCATAGTTACCAAATTATCTTAGATTGTAAAGGAAAGAAACAAACTTTTCATTCTCTGGACATTTTTCATACTTTATCTCTTCATTTATATTTTTATATCCTCTTCTCTTTTTTAGGTTTACAATTTAAACATTTTTCAAAAAAGTAAACATTCATATCAATCGTTGTTCTTCTCAATATATATAATATGGACAACTCTAAATACTTTTCTGGGCAGATATAGACTTAGAACTCGCTGTGTTCATATTAATATACATATATACAATTGACAGGTATACATTTCTGCGGTTAACTCTTTCTTCTAATCATTCATTTTACAAATAAAAATCTGTTTCGTTGTCTACACAGGATTTTAAATGCAAAACAAAAAATGTGTGTGACTTGCGTGTTGTTTATTATTATTTACTTTATATATGTAGTTTCGCTAAGTATTGATTTAAGGCTAAAATTAAAATACAAAAATATGTGTGTACAATATCGGAATATCGGGGCAATTCAATGTTACTTAGTTTTATACTCTGCTAGACTTCATATAAAAATTGTATTCTCTGAGTAATTTTAGCTCATCATATTTCGAACTGATTTGCAAAAGCTTCTTTACAATATTATTTACTTAGGCTTACCAACTAAACATGCTAAAAATGTTAAATAATGTTGTAGGCAAAACAATTAGCTACAGAACAAAATAAAAAAAAAGACGACGAGGCGGGGCATGAAATATGATTTATCAGTTTTGGTTCCTTGCTTTAGTAATACTCTTTAGAACAGAGAGAAGGGAAGGGAAAAGGTTAAGGGACGTACAAGTCTTTTTTAGCTTTGTACCAAAAATCGTACTAAAATCAATAGGAAACTGTGTGTGTACTATATTTAGATCTCGACCTAACTAGCTTACTCGCTACTTTATATAATTTGCAGGTGCATTTAAAACGTGCTAAAAACGGCATAGTTGTTGGTGCCTCCCGGGTGAGTCTTCAAGAGTGTTAAGAGTGAGCTAGCTAAACAGTAGTAGGCACTCGGATCGATCAGTGAATTGGTAAGTAAATCCCTTCGGTTCTCAAAACATACACTAAGCAACAGACAAGAAAAATGTACATACAAAATGTGTGTGGGCGCGCAGTTTTACATCTAACAATAGTAAGATGATCTCTCTCTCTCTCTATTTCTAGGAAGCGGAGCCTCTTCTCTCCTAAACTCGTGCCTCCGGCTTTGTATATATTTATGTAGTATATAGTAGGTGTGTTGTGGGTGTTTTTTGTATATAATAAATATACGTTCCCGGCTGCAAAGCACTTGGCTTTCCTCTCGAATCCATCGGGTTTTGCACCTTATGTGCAAGAGATTTTTCTCAGCGTTCAACTTATTCCGGGGCTGGATCTTGGTAGGCTTTCACAATATCCTTGATGGCCGCCAGGGAGCCAAAGACCAGGGCTCCGATGCCGCAGGCGGTGATCAGAATGTTCTTCCACAGAATCCAGTTGTATTTACCGAAGCCAGTCTCCCAGTGGACAATCAGCTCGATGACAACCTGTTTTTAGAAAAATCAGTTTAAAGTTAGTTGTGAGCATTGAAAATGTAAAAGTAAGTGCAGAGAAATGTGATCATAATTATCAACTTCAACTTACCGGAAAGATCAATCCCAGAATGGAGAAGCAGAAGGCACCAATCAGTCCCATGAAGGGTCCAAT
>VNJT01010858.1:0-23510 GCA_008042655.1 Drosophila burlai | reverse complement strand
TACTCTAGTAGACTTCTCCTAATTAACTTACCTTCTTTAGCTAACCGTAGAACTATGCTTGGCATTACGTTCATTTTTAACCTTATCCACGGTGACGTGGAAAGTGCTGTTTTGCTGGGTCAGCTTAACTTTCACGTACCGAGTAGAAATACTAGATCCTATATTCCTTTAGTTTTGAGCCAATGTAGAACGTCTTTTGAATTGCATGAACCCTTTAGAGTCTTATGTGCAAATTATAACGATTTGTACATGATAACATCAAACGTAGATAGCCTTCCCCACGCCAGTATTCACTTCCTCGTATTCCTTTTCTATACTTTCATATGTCGCGCCTACTAACACCTAACACGAACAGGCACGTGCTTGGTGTCAGATGGGCCACTTGAATGTACTGATCGTAGTGCATCAACGTCCGAATAAAAGGAAAAATGTCTTAGGAGCGGCAATTGGCAGTGACGTATTTATTCCGGTAAGCTACGAAGAAGCAGTCAGATGCCCTGATTCGGATTTATGGTTGGAAGCGATGAATCGAGAGTACGAGGCTCTTATGAACATCCAGACTTGGCAGACTGTAGATCTTCCGAGAACAGAACGAGCTATAGGCTGCAAATGGATCTTCACTGTGAAGACAGATGCGAACGGGCAAGTGCAGCTTTACAAGGCACGTCTTGTAGCTAAGGGCTGTTCACAGCAGTATGGAATTAATTATGCAGAGACTTATTCACCTGTTTGTCGGATGGAAAGTATTCGTTTCATACTTGCCCTAGCTGCACAGTTAAAGTTACATTTGCACCAAATGGATGTCTGTACGGCTTATTTGAATAGCGATTTAACAGACACTGTGTACATGCAACAGCCACTAGGATAAGAAGGCAATTGACGGCCTTAAACAATCTGGCAGAGAGTGGAACTGTAAATTGGATGGAGTTTTGCGTAGTATTGGTTTTAATCCATGTACACATGAGCCATGCTTATACATGAATAAAGGTGGACGTCATCTTGCACTTATTCTTGTATATGTGGACGATCTAATCATAGCCTGTCAAGATAAAAATGAGCTCATGAGCATAAATTGCAAAGATAAAGGCAAGATCGCCCAATCTTTCAACTGTGTAGATCACGGACAATTCTACATTTTTCTTGGACTGGAAGTTCAGCGAGAAGGCGAGCTGGGCGAGATAATGCTAAGTCAGAGCCAGTATATTGAGAATCTGCTTCAGCGGCACGGTATTAAGGAGTGTAGAGCAGCTGCAACTCCACTGGATGCAAAATTTCAAATCACGTGCGACAAAGAGGGATGCAAAATAGTCAACGAGCAGGCATATCAAGCGGCCATAGGTGAACTCATGTGGTTGGCGCTATCATCAAGGCCAGACATTTTACATTCAGTATCTAAATTGGCACAGCGCAACAAGGATCCCCACAGTGAGCATTGGACAGGAGTAAAACATGCACTCAGATATTTGGCATCGACAAAGGATCTTAAATTGCATTATAAAATTAGCAATGATGCTCTAACTGGTTACGTGGATGCTGACTGTGGAGCTGACAAAACTGATAGAAAATCATATACAGGATACCTATTATATCTGGCTGGAGGACCGATTTTGTGGATATCTGAAAAACAACGCAGCGTAGTTCTCAGCAGTACAGAAGCGGAAAACAAGGCGTTTCATCCGCATGCATGAAGGCCATTTCCTTAAAACGACTTATATTGGAAATTGGTTGCTATTAAAACTATCAGATAGTATTGTAATCTCTAGCAACTAATATGTATCGATAGTACCAACTGCAGTCACTAAACGTAACGAATACAGATCATTCCATATGTATACAATTAATCAAGCCGGACGTGTTTTTCTTACTCAAGCGGGAATCCACATCAAGAGTTGCGGAGAATCTGGAACATCGACATAATGAATACTGAAATTTAAGCGCTCAGCAGTTGGCAAAGAATCCTGTACATTGTTCAAGGTCCAAACATATAGATATAAGGTATCACTTTGTAAGAGATATTGTAAAGGAAGGGCAGATTATTTTAAAGGATCTTTCAACTAAACAGATGATTGCAGAAATATTAACGAAGAACCTTTAAAAACAAAAGCATTGTGAGCTTACTAAGAAGTTAAGTTCTTATTAAAATATAATATGTTATGTTACATTGAAGAAGGGAATTAAAATCATCAGATTTAATCATTGTAGTCTCAAACACAGAATATGTGTCGACAGTACGTACTGCAGCCACTAAAAGTATCGAATAAAGATCATTCCATATGTATATACTCAACCAAGTCGGACATATTTTGACCCAAGCGGGAATAAACCTCAAGACAAATCAATAGAGATTTTTACAAGTATTAAAAACTTATTTTGGAGGGCAATCACAGGACTTTTAAAGTTCCAAATTTGGTTACTCTTATTATTTTAAAACTTAAAAACCATTTTTGAGGCGGGACCTTTTGAAAAAAATATTGCCGTTCTTCGCTCTGAGATTTTTAAAATTTAGTCGGGCTGTGTAATAGTAGCATAAATTTTACCTGATGTCTCGTGGGAGCTTGACGGGGAAATATTAAATACCGCTTTGCTCTAAAATGAACATCTTCGGCTGCTGCTTGCAGACCTATGTCCATGCAGAATGCTGCCCAAATAAAAAAACACTCGAACCCTTTCATATCAACAACAGATATTCAACTAAGGCAGTGGTCGTCGCTAATGCCAAGACAAGTCGGTTAGCCAGTAGAACATAGATTCCTTTGTAATTAGCACCGCTTTCTCAAAAAGTATTGTACAAATCGATACAACAGTAAATACTCAGCAAATCTTACACTGCAGGAAACAAATAAATGTTTTAAAAGTTAAGACAGAGGCTATTTAATATTTTAAATATATATATAATATATTTTATATAAAATATATATTTTATATTTTATATTTTGAGCGGTCAACAAAATTCACTTTTCATTTTTATATAATTAATTGGACAATAATTTCCTATATATACTTGTTGTTCATGTATGAACATTCTTCCAAAGGCCAGCAAAGTAAAGATACAACATTAAATCATGAACTTTACATTTAGGCATTTTGGGCATAGCCGTCAAAGATTATGGCTTGCAATTGTATTCTTATACTGCACTTACGTAGAGCATATATACTAGAGATGATAATAATAATTATTATATAGTACATATAATTAAAGAGGTTTGGTCAGATATATAATATGGGTAACTCTCCAGAAAGGTCAACAGCGGCAAAAACTACAAAAAATGCTCTAAAATTAATATTTTTAGCATAGTAACATTAAGAAATCATTAAGAAATGTTCCAATGGATAAAATTTGAAAGCCTTTATCATATTGCGATTTTTCATTAATTTGATGAAAAACACCATAAAAAATATCATGTTGTGTTTTGATAAAAATCTCAAAAGCAAAGGAACTATGCTTGGACTTTTGCTATTTATCATTACTGGGAGATTGCAAGGAGTCAAAAGAGACAAAATTTATATTTCTCTGATTTACCTAAATAGTAAAAAACATCACGAAAAGTACGATGAAGAAAAGAGTCGCGTACGACAGTGATTAAAATGCAATTAAAAAAAAACTACTTAATATTTTAAATTGAAACTAAAATGTTTATTAATAGAAATCAATGCATTACACTTTAAAATTATTTGCATTAAAATCATCCATCACGTTTCGCTGAAATCGGGGCTTGAACTGGTTTTCAAAAAAGTGACATCTGTCTGTGTCGCGTGCGAATTCCTCACATTTTTGTGAATATCTCGAAAACGAACCTCTGCCCAAAATCGATATTGACACCATATATAGTGCTAATCAAGAGCTTTAAGTTTTATATTTTGTAAAAATTACAAAAATCTTGGTGCACGTTTTTTGCAAGTCCGAATGTGTACGAATGTCGCGTTCGACATCAGAGAGTTACCCAAATATATATATTAGGGCGGATGGATTTGTATGGAGGCAAAAAAATCGCATATACGTCACGGATATTCGTGTTCTGGGGATCAAAATAAGCAACTTTGCCCAAAGAACCTTTTTCCTTTTTGCTTTTCCGTTGTCACATATAATCGCAATAATCTACCGGCCTTGGCGATGGCATTAGAGAGCCGTGCGAAAATGCCCAGACTTGAAAGCAAAAAGGACTTCAAAAAATAATAAATTTTTCTTCGCTAAATTAGGTATTTCATAGTTTTTTTTTCATGAAAAGTGCTAAAAATTTTGATTTTGGAACATTTTTGTATGGGGTACCTCCAGGGGGGTGTCTAGGGGGAATGCCACTAGCATGAGTGGATCGGCCACCGAAAACTAGTGCTAAAAATTGTGATTTTAGAACATCTTTGTAGGGGGTTGGTCTAGGGGGGCTCTAGGGTGGGTCTTGCGGTCATTTTTGGGGGCCACTAAAAATAAATATTTAATTTACACAAAAACTTACACAAAAATGTTGTAATAAAAGGTTAACTTACATTTGCATGGCTTAGTAATAACCGTTTTGCTAGCATCTGAGGGCTCACCAGGTCCAGCAGCATTCACTGCCTTAATACGGAATTCGTATTCACAGTTTTCCATTACGATTATGCCACTAGCATGAGTGGATCGGTCATCGAAAATTAGTGGGGATCGGTCATAAATTTGGACTCGATTGGGGCTCTCTAAATGGGTTAAAACGGACTTTCCCTACGGATCAAAAGAGATTTTTTCTTTGCATCAAAAAGGGGAACATCCGAATTCATTTTAGAGGTATGGTTCATTTCTAATCTCCTATGTACACATATATACACAATTGGCTGGTCTACCTGGTTTGAGCTTACATGCCAAGTCATTAGCATTACTCCATGGCCAATTTTCTTCGAAAACTCTTTTCTGAACCTGCCACTGTTGACAGTTGTTCAATGTGTTTAATATCATTAAGTGGTACGAATCTATTTAAAAATTGTACACTATATATGGTATTCTGAATTTAAATTAAACAACAGCCAGCTTTCTTCTGACCACACTGGAACTGGAATTACCCTGTTTAATTTTGATGGGTGTCTGCTAAATAAAGGAATCTTACAATTTATGATTATTTTGTTTTCAACAAAAAGAGCCCGAACTGTTAAGAGTGTATTTACTTCTTTCAGTTCTTTTTCCTGGTAAATAGAATTTCTTTAACCTTCGTTATGTAATGTGACTAGGCTTAATAATATCAGTATTAAGCCGGCCATGATTTATGTCAATCAACAAGCTTATGATACCTACTGGAGTTTTTTCACAATCCTCAATTAAGCTGGTCAATTGCTTTGTCACCATGCATTCAGAAATTCATGGATTCCTTATAAATTTAATCACTTTCTTGAAAAGTAGTCGTCACATTTTTAATTCGTTTATTTAATTTCCTAAAATTATTCCTAACTTCTTTATTTGTCTTAGACTTCTGCATGAATGTACCCAAAAGTGCAAATGAATCATTCATTCTAGAAGTAAGCATACTTTTTTCCCTGTACAGTATTATTGAGTATGAGTGTATAGCGTCATACTATCTACATACATATCTGTACAGTTGTTTATGAGTACACTGCACGACCACATTTTGTGGCATCAATTAATTACTTTTAAACGAAGAAAAATGTTAAAGTCCTGTTTTTATACCATGTACCGTAGGTACAAAGGTATATTAATTTTGTGCAAATGTATGTAACAGGCAGAAGGAAGCATTTCCGACCCCATAAAGTATATATATTCTTGATCAGCATCAACAGCCAAGTCGATATAGCCATGTCTGTCTGTCCGTCTGTCCGTCTGTCCGTCTGACCGTCTGACCGTCTGTCCGTCTGCCCGTCTGTCCGTCTGTATGAACGCCTAGATCTCAGCAACTATAAGAGCTAGAGCCACCAAATTCTGTATGTAGGTCGGAATGTTTTGCACGCAGATCAAGTTTGTTTCAGATTTAAAAATTTCTCTCCCACTCCCCCGCAAATCAATAAAAACGTTTTTCAGCCACAAATATTACCATAGATCTTTCTTTTTGTGCATAGGAATGCATATGTATAGAATGTATCAATACCGAAAATCTGGTAAAGATCGAGTGAAAAACACAAAAGTTATTTACTTATCAGTGTGTTATCTATTTGGCAGCTAGCAAAACAACAACAAAACTGATGAGCGCAAGAAACTACTCCCGTGCGCAAAAAAGAGAGAGGGGTTATCTCTATCTCTGTCTTGCACACGCAAGTGCATGAGATGGTGGTGGTTTTGCAAAGAGCGAGTTTGTTTACATTTCTCTAATAGGCAAAAGGCGCGATCAGCTGATCAGCTGTGATGTTCCCTGGTTACCGATTTTATTTATAATCGGGAGCTAATTCGAGCGGCGATACATTTTGGTACATGGTACACGAACGACTGTAGCTTTCTTACTTGTTTGAATACTGTTTATCATTACAAAAGGAAAATATTTTAAGAAAAATGGGCGTGGTCTTATCATTTTTTTAAGATTTAAATTTTTTTCAGTGTAACAAAAAATTGTTTGCGGTTTTTCTTTTTTAATTATGATTAGCATTGAAAAATTATACAATTGTATAAAATTTTACATTTTACAGTAAGTTTTGAAAGCCAAATCACAGTATTGTTTTTTTGGGTGGTAGATACGGCCAATCACATGCAGCATTCTTAATTCTGCTCTCTCATTAAAAAAAAACTTTTAGGAGTGTCGATTTTTGTGCAATGTGAATTGGAGGAATATAGATTTAGTGTAGGTACCATTTCAAAAAATGGAAATATTAGCAGCCTTTGGCTATTTATATGTCAAAAAGCTCGATAATTCCCAAAAGTAAGGTTAGAAACTTAAAAGTTAAATTTCACAGAAAGTGCGCAAAAGTGCACTTTCATGCTTTCAGAATATACAGGGGTGCCATGGAAAACACTGTAGTTTTGATTTCCCCAAAGAGGCATTTCCGCTAAACCAATTTCTCGGTGCCATACAACATCGAATAAGTTTTGTGTTTTTAGTTTTTTCACAAACCATTCGAAATGGCTGGCAGGGTTGCCCTGATGAAATCACCCATGTGTTTTAGCAAACATTTTTTTGAAATGACTGTAAAATGGTAGGTTTTGGGTTATTTTATTCTTTAAATAATGTGATTTATCCTATTTTGTTAATTAATTTTGTTTTTTTTACTTTTATTAAAAAAAAAAGTTTAAAATGTTGGCGCGAAAATATAAAAAATTTGCTCGACAGCTCTACTAAACCCGACTTCAAAATTTCGAATCTAACGATGTGGTAGGCATCGAAATTGACGTCAAGTTGTGCGTTTTCAAAAACCGGAAAAATATTTGAGTGGAAGTGCTGTGGCACCGAGGAATCATTTTTCAGGGTTTTTGCAGCGGAAGTGGTTTCTGTGGCACCCCTGATAATTAGAATTTAATGCTCTACAACATAGTGCTAGCTCTAGAAGTGCAGAGAGCTGCACTCACTTTGTAGATTTAGATTTAGATTTTATTTATTTATTATCCTGGCGCTACAAGTATAAAACTTTTAAGTTAATGCACCAGTCACAAAATGAAATATTAACTAACTTAATACTAACATTTATTTCTTAAGTTTCTAGTGATTGTTACATATATGTTAATGTAGAGTTGCCGCAACATTCCATATGTTTTTCCTGTAACTACATTGACATGCTCATTCCAAAACAGTGTCTTATTGAAAAAAAAGCCTAGGTTACTAGCCTTATCTACGTATTCTACATTTGAGTCTCACAATCGCAGCTTCTGTATAGGGACCGTTTGGATGCTCTTCTTGTATATAACAAGACACCTCGATTTCGAAGGGTTAAGGCTCAGACCATTCTTCTTAGCCCAATTGTTTACATTTAACAGGTCAATATTACATACATTTATACATTCATTAACTTGACTTAACGGACGAATGACATACAAGTTAAGGTCCCTCCGTAAAGACCTGCCCAGGTCCTTACTGGGACTCGTCATACCTAGTCATATAGGTATCCTTCAATAACAAGTCTATTGATCGACGTTATAAACTTTTATTTCTTTGATGATTAAATCTACACAATGTGGTTGATTCCCAGTCTAATTCGAACTACTGGCCTCTGATTTCGTTGCTTCCGCCAAACCTCGGTAGCCGGTGTTATTGCAGTCGACGTCAGTTTGCAGTTGCAAACCTTGCAGTGCCGTTGTCAGCGTCCGTCGGTCGTATTGCCAACCTTGCACTTCCCGCCGTGCTCCCATTGTACGGCGAGTGGTCAGCGTTCCAATAATTAGCACGGCGGATGTCGTTATGCTGAGCTGGCTCGGGGTGCGGGGGAAAGGTGAAGTCGGCCGATCAACGCTCTGTCGTGCCAACGCTTTGTTGAGCTGGTCCGGGATGCGGGGGAAAGGGTGTAGCCCGATGGTTAATGCTCCACTTGTTAACTTACATCTGAACATCATCTGCATACATATGGACATTACACATAGACAAAACATTTGGCAGGTCATTAACATAGACTGTAAACAATAAAGGCCCTAAAACTGATCCTTGTGGTACACCACGAGTGGTGACCCGAAGTCCTGATATTTTGTTCCCAACAACAACAGCTTGCCTTCTATCAGTGATATATGCTTTAATAAGTTTAATAGCACTTGTGGAAAAATTAAATACTCGCTGCAGTTTTGTTAATAAAATGTCATAATTTACAGTATCAAATGCATTGCTAAAATCTAGCAGGGTTAATAATGTAGCCTTATTTTTATCCATTTCTTGGCGAATGTCATCTACTATTTTTACAACTGCTGACGTGCAGCTTCGTTTTTGGCGGAAGCCAGATTGGTTATTGCTCAACAGATTGTTATTGACCAAGAAACAATTTATTTGTCCAGCCAATAGTTTTTCAAAATGAATTAATGAATAAATATCTGAACTCTTCCATTTTGTTACACAGACTCTGAGCATTTATGTGACATATTTTAAGACCATCCTTCCTCTTGCTCAGAATACGAACCATCGCAAAGCTATTTAAATTTGCCATATCTGCGAAAACGAATTATTAAATAAAATAACCAAAAATTTAACGGCACAAACCTAACACACACACAGAAAACGTAAAATCCAGCTATACGAACAATAATAATTACTAAAAGATAATATAGAACTTGCTTAAAACTAACAAATAATATAGGGACAGTAAAACAAGAGTATTTATCAGCGAAAGCTATTATTCCCAGCATTAATGACTTCGGCGATAGTAGAGCTCGATCCAGAGCGGGAGAGTGGTAGCTGAGTACCGGTGAGTGCAAAAAGCTCATCGAGATGCTGCATGATGTACACATCATCTCTCCCACTGCACTTCACGTGCACAGTCCCGCGTCGTGTAAACTCCGCTGCGAGAGTCTTTCGCTTTTTCAGCCGAATGGCTTCTTTAAAGATGAAATTGTCTCTCGTGAGCTGCTCGTTGACATATAGAGCGGCCGGCGAGTCAAAGCCCAGCAGGTGTATGCTCAGTTGTTGTTTTGCTGCGCGACGGTAATCCCCTAGTGCGCGCAGAAGTGCTACCTTCTCCCTCGCCGACTCCAGTTTAACAATAATTGGAGGATCAACCAGTGATTTTTGTGATTTACGGACCCTAAAGATGTCTCGGACTCTCGGCGCAGGGACCAAGTTCATTGCAAAACACAGCTTGTTGAACATTGGTCGCAATACTTCGCCCTCCGTGAAGGGGACCCCGTGCATTCTTAGTGTACACGCCTCGCTTTCGGCACGCTGTGCGTCGAGCCTACCTTGCACCGATCCAATTTGAGACTTCAGGGAGCGCAGCTCCTCAACTTCTCTCTCCAGCTGAGACACTCGATCGGCCATCTGCTTCATCTCCGTGATAACACCTAGAAGCCGTTCCTGCAGCACTCCAAGCATCCTCTCCTCCACCTCGCCAATGGTTGATTTAATGAGCTGGGCTTGCTCATCGAACCGGCTATTCATAGCCGAGATCAGCATCGGTGGGGAAGCCTCCGATGTGGCATCAGAAGGACGCACTCGCTTGGCACCAGAAGTTTCCTTCAAACGCTTTCCCTCTGGCAAAACCATTTTTCTCTTCTCTCTTTGTGAGTGAGTGCAAGTGGTCGATGAAATTTGCTTTGTGCTTTGTGTTCCTCCTTCTTCCCTTTTGCTTGAGTGTTTTCGGTGATGCGCGCTGAGTTGGTTTCAGTTGTTGTTTGTTTGCAGCTTCGCGCGTTCAAAGTTAAATGCACGCTTAAAATATTTATAATATTATACTATTTTTAGCGACAATGTTTATCAAATATAATTCAAGAGTGTTTAAGCGATTTTTTTAGAGATGTTTTGCTCGGCGATTTGTGAATTTGATATCGATTTGTAATTATTCACGGGGAGCGACAAAAAACAAAAAGTCTTGTTTCTCTTCTGTTTCTCTGTTAGCTCCAGTTTAATATTAGAATACGTTAATATTTTTAAAAATTTTTATGGTTACAAATTACACAAAATTAAAGCGAAACAATAAAAATGTTCGACAGGGAAACATATAAATCAAACCACTATGAATAAAATTGCATCCAAAAAGTTGAACTTCATGTGTGATTTTTCCATTTTTTCGACATTTAAAACTTGTACTATAAATAAACTTTCAAACAGCGCTAGCTTCTCGTTGCATTAACAGCAGACTTAACAGCTTTTAGCTTAAGAGTGGCGCGCTCTGTAAAAATTTCTTGAACGTAACATTAAAGATTAATGTTTTTTATATACATTCCAATTTAAAAAAATTAAATTAACGATTTTTAAAAAATGGGTTTTGGCACTGTTCAGTTTTTTCCTGTACAGTAAACGGACAGAAAGGTCATAGCTGGTATGATGGAATAAAATAAAAAACATTGGTTTATTATTTTTTTTTTCTTTAAAATGTGTTTATTATAAATAACAGAGCTTAACAAGTATTTTATATGTGTTTATGTTACATACGATTCTAAGTTTAAACCGTGTCTTCTGTGGTAGCAATTTTGGATCTTTTGTCACTTATTAAATGATTTGCAACTGAAAAAGCCCTTTCGGAAATTGCACTGCTCGCTAGAGCTGATAATATTTTGCAAATTATTTGGTAGAGCAAAGGAAAACGGTCTTTGTTTATTGACCATAAACGGTAGGAAGACTGCGCTTTCGGCTATTGGCCATTATATAGCACTTGGGTTTTACTAAATTCGATGTGCTCAATTAAATTTTTTTGTGAAATAACGCCCATGGGCGTTATTACATTTTTTTTGTGAAATAACGCCCATGGGCTTTATTGCACTGGGCGTTATTGCAGCCACCCGGAACAGCATATGCCGAGGGATGCGTGTCCGGGGGGTGCTTGGACATTAGTATGCGGACTCTAGTGGACCGGCCGACCCATCAGTTTAAACTAGGCTTACCACGGTATGCGGACTCTACCGTGGCGGACCATCCCCATCCCAGCATACTCGTGGGAATCAAAATGAACCAAGCAAATCATAAAAATAAAAACAAATAAGGTGACCGCCAGACCTCAAAGGCGGCAGGGGAAACCCCCCTCACTAGCACTAACTCGGAGATGCTAAGCGGCCGAGTGCTGAAAAAGGAAGAGGAGAGCTCGTTCGAGCGCCTTAACCTGGAGGCCGGTGTCACTGGGAAGGGCGAGCCAATAGGCCCACTGAGCGGCGTGATCGGGGCAAGTCCCTCGACGTGACCGCAGGCCGCACGGCCCAGCAGCTGCAAAGGATGAGGAAGACGCTGTATAATGAGCGGAGAAGAGCGGCCTTCATCCTTGCGCGAGCAAACCCAGCCATGGAAGCGGACGCGGAAAAAGCGTGTGCCATGCAATGGGCGAAAGGCGTTCTGCCAGATTTCCAGCCTGTCAAGGCGGGAAAGGCGGTTGCCCCCAACGCCCAGCAAGCCAACGCAGACGCGGGCAGGAGCACTACCAAACGTCAGCGGTCTACGGAGGTTCAACCTCCGCAGCCAAAGCGTTCCAGAGTGCAGCCTCTGCGGTCCTTCGCCGAGGTGACCAAGGGCAAGATCCTGATTGGAGTGGTGGATGAGGGCTCCAGTGACGGACAGATCCCGAGGGACCGATGGCGTTGGATCGTTGGTGAGCTGCACAACAGGTTCGTGGAGGAGCTGTTGGCGTCAGGTGGGGCATTGCCCCGTTGTGAGGATGCCGGCTGGGACAAGATCCCCAGCAAGCCAAGGGCCAGGGCTTGGCTTACGCACAAGCCGGCAGAGCCTGAGAAAATTCTCAAGCTTCTGCAGCTGAGCAACCCAGACCTCCCCTCCTCTGATTGGCGAGTAGCCAAGGTTGATGAGGCCGTTGGTCCGAGACGCAGAATGTCTCTGACGTTCCTGCAAATAAATCTCTACCACAGTAAAGCAGCTTCCGCTGCCCTACTTGTTCACCTGGCGGAAGGTGGTATCGACGCTGTCTCCATCCAGGAGCCCTGGATCTGTGGCGACGGAATCCTAGGGCTGAGGGCAGCCGACTATAGGCTGTACGCAGCCCCAACAACAGGTAAAACGCGAGCCTGCAAACTCGCTAGGAAAGATTTAACTCTTTTCATGCTTCCCAAATTTAGCAATGAAGATACAGTAACAGCATGTCTAGAGGGACCAATTGGAACCCTCCGGATATGCTCCGCATACCTGAGGCACGACCAGGACCCCATCCCCCCAAAACTGAGAAGAGTCACCGAGGACAGCAAAAGGCTGGGCCTGGACCTCATCATCGGGTGCGACGCAAATGCCCATCACCATCAGTGGGGCAGCACTGACACCAACGATAGGGGTGAGTCTCTTTTTGATTTTATCCTTTCATCTAACCTACTGGTGGGTAATTCGGGAAACGAACCCACCTTTATCATCAAAAACCGAAGGGAGGTACTTGATATCACCCTTCTCTCAGAATCCCTGAAGGACTCCCTTAATTCTTGGAGAGTGCTAGAGAAGCACTCATTCTCTGACCATAGATACATCCAATTCACGCTAGGTTTCGATAGGTTCAGCCCAGTAACTTTCCGGAACTGACGGAGGACTGACTGGGAGAAATATAGATCCCAGTTGAGTAAGACTTCTGTCCGGAGGGGCTGGAGCGTCTCGTTGACACTTTCACCGACGCTTGTAGCACGGCTCTAGACAGGTCCGGCCCCGGAACCAAGAATGGGGGGAAGACTGGGAAGAAGCCACCATGGTGGTGTAAGGAATTAGGCCGCCTCAAGAAGACCACGAGGCAGTCCATTAATCTAGCCAAGAGCGCCAACACGGACGCATCGTGGCGTCTCTATAAATCTAACCTGTCCCTGTATAACAGGGAATTAAGAAAGGCCAAAAGAAGGGCCTGGTCCGACTTTTGCTCAGGAATCCAGGACTACTCTCAGGCGTCTAGGCTGCGGAAGGTCCTCTCGACGACGCCCTTCAACCCGGGCTTCGTCAAGCGTCCCGATGACAGCTGGACGACCTCCAGTGAGGAAACCCTCGGGGTTCTCCTGGATGTCCATTTCCACGCTAGCTCTTTCCAGAGCAGCCCACCTAACCCCCCGACACGGCGGGGTCCGTCCGAAATGGCATACCTTCTTACTGATAGGAACATTAGATGGGCAAAACAGCTTCAGCCCATATAAATCCCCAGGGGTGGACGGCATCATACCTGCACAGCTTAGCTACGCAGCTAAGCTATTCACGCCCTGGCTTCGACTGATCTTTTCGATCATCCTCGACACAGGAATCATTCCGAATGGATGGCTCCGCTCAAAAGTTGTATTCATCCCCAAGGCAGGCAAGCCATCGCATTGCACGCCAAAGGACTACAGGCCGATAAGCCTCTCCTCGTTTCTACTCAAGACGCTGGAGAGACTCATCAGTCTACATCTCAGAACTAATATTCCCCAATCATCCTTATCAGGATCACAACACGTGTATAGGAGGGGCAGATCGACAGAGACAGCACTCCATTCGCTTACCACCATCATAGAAAAATCGCTCCACGAAAAGGAGTTCACACTCGTCGCCTTCCTGGACATAGAGGGCGCCTTCAATAACATCCTCCTAGGCTCAATTACGACGGCACTGACTAAGCTGGGGATTGATAAACACTCAGTGCATCTCATTGACCGGATTTTGCGCAGCAGAACGGTAGAGGCAACACTGGGGGGGTCAACCATCTCCAGACAAGTCAACAGAGGCACACCTCAGGGTGGAGTCCTCTCCCCTCTCCTATGGAATGTGGCGGTCAACGAACTGCTACAGGGCATAGAAAAGGACGGCTGTCGTGTCGTGGCCTACGCGGATGATGTTGCCTTGGCGTTTACGGGAAAATTCCCGCAAACCCTCAGTGACAGGATGTGCGAAAGTCTTAAGTTCCTGGTGGATTGGTCTGCCAGGTGCAGACTGGGAGTAAACCCAGCAAAGACCGAACTGGTCCTCTTTACAAGGAAATACAAGATCCCCAAAGTGATACCCCCTAAGCTTTGCGGGATGCCTCTACCCCTTAAAAATCAGGCCAAATATCTAGGTCTGATCCTGGACAAAAAACTAGACTGGGGCCTCAACACGGACGAAAGGGCCAAGAAGGCCACTATCGCGCTATACACCTGCCGCAAGGCTATCGGGCTAAAGTGGGGAATGACCCCAAAAATAGTTCGTTGGCTGTACACGGCCATCATTCGCCCGATACTCCTCTACGGAGTGGCAATCTGGTGTTCAGCTATAAAGCGGTCTACCTGCCTTGGCAAGTTAAGAAAAATCCAACGCATGGCTGAGATCTGTATGACAGGCAGCCTGCGCACAACTCCGGGAGACGCCTTGGACGTTCTCCTGGACATCCTCCCAATTGAACTAATGGGAAAGATGACCGCGACACTCTCGGCATTAAGGCTGAAGGGCTCGGGTCTGTGGAGAAGATTGAGTTTCGGACACACGAACCTCGGCTCTGCTCCACACCTTACTGAGGGAAACACCGACTACTGTGTCCCCACTGAACACCCCATCACACCCTCCCAGGTTTACATCCCCGACAAAACGGAATGGAACCTAGGACCCCCTGGACCCCTAGGGTCCCTTCATATCTACACGGATGCTCAGTGGTCGGTCTTGTATGGAGCGGGAGGCCAAAAATACCACTAGTGGAGATATCACTACTATGAAACTACAGAAAATCTATAAAAATATATTAAATATATTGTGTAAAAATTATTTAAATCTGACGACTATTTCATATAGCTGCCATAGCAGCTATATGTTAGCTGTATGGAGCGGGCGGCCAAAAATACTTCTAGTGGAGATAAAAATCTAAAATGCTTTCCGAAATTCTATAAAAATATAATAAATAAAATAAACTAATAAAATCGATCGTATTAAAAAATATTTTTAAGTTACACCCCCTGTTAAATAAAATAAAATTGTTAAAACTATTGATTTTGCTTATTTTATTATGTTCATTTTTGGACAACCAATCAGATTTTTTTTTCAACATGAAATTTTTGTTTCGTTTGCTGTCAATCCAACGTATTGCACTTTTCTTGCAGTAGTAACTAACTCTTTTTTCCAGTTCGTTCAAATATTCAGCTCCCAGTATGTATCCATCAGTCTCAATTTTCAATTTCATGAATTCGAATACATTTTTAGCTCTGACTACATTTGTACCTGTCTCGGAAGACCACTTATTAAATATAAGAATGCGGTTAAATTCGCATTCGTAAGAAGATCCTATACAATAAACAAAGATGAAAATAAGTGTAAATTATAAATACAAAACTTAAAAAAATAATTTTAACAATTAACTAAAATAAAACACACAAAACAACACATTAAAACACAAAAACAAAGACGAACACAAAGATGAAAACAAAAACGAAGACGAAGGCGACACCACAAAAGCACAGTTACACACGCGAAAAAATGCTCGAAAAACTGCGAGACGCCGTTGTTCTTTTTATTGTTGCGCAGAGACTTGCAAAAACTAGCAGCTGAATTTTACACCAAATAATCTGTAAATATCGTTTATCATTTTGATGTAAGTTTGATCACGAACTTCGATGGACTAAACAACTAAAAGTCTAAGTGAACTTTTTGTTTACATATACATTTTTATCTAAATTGGACACACTTTGCATTAATTCTTAAAAGTAAACAAAATATGCTCAGTAAATGAATATAATTAAAAATAGTAGCTAATACCTTTCTTTAAAATATTAAAGACTTCCATTGTTCGGTTAATCTTTTAAAACTTTGTTTTTCAATTTTTCGTTTGAATGCCGCCCACTCTGCAACGCACTGCAAAACCAATAACAGTTTGATGCTCTATGTTTAAGAGTTATTCTTGAAGAGGATAGCTGGAGCAAAACAAAAAGAAAGGCAGGGTACAAAAGTTTGAGGTATTACGAGACAGTGTTGGCACATTTTAAGCTAAAATAAAATTTTTTTTTGTTTATTTTTGGCCTATGGGATCGACCACAGTGTGATGGTCTTGCTTAGATCTGGGAATGCCTATGCATAATTTTAACTAAAGATAATTGCGTGCAACATCAAGCTTTAACCGGGATAGAGAAACACACACACAAATAAATAAATGCTGCAGGAAAAATATTTTCATTTTTGGCTGATTCCCTCTCTCACCTCATCTGATGTTCTGGAGGCTCGTCTCTTGCCCACCCTTCCAATGGTCGCTCCTACCCTCAGCGCTTAATAGCCTGAGCGACCCCTTTTGCAAGTGCTACACTACATTACAAGACAAAGCTAGCTGCTAAAACTTTCAAACTTCATTAAAACATTATACAATTTTATTAAAATCTAAAAGGAAATAAATCTCTTAACCTAAGCAATGAACACATAACATAAATATAAATAGAATTCATGGAATAAATATGCGGTTAAAATCACGGCCATACAAATATTTAAATTATGGAATTTTCGAACAATTTAATTAATGAATAAAATGGCATGGGACGGCAACTCAAACTTTTCTAGAGGAATATTCCCGCTGAAAGGTATTTCTTTTTGCAAAAATAATAATCAATGCAAAACAAGCTCGAACCAAATGAGCTACTTTATGCTCTCTTCTCATTGTTTCTCCTTCCCTTTATTTATGTTAAAATTTATGTTTTTATACCCTGGCAGGGTATTATAATTTTAGTCAGAAGTTTGCAACGCAGTGAAGGAGACATTTCCGACCCTATAAAGTATATATATTCTTGAACAGCCTCAACAGCCGAGTCGATCTAGCCATGTCCGTCTGTCCGTCTGTCCGTTTCTACGCAAACTAGTCCCTCAGTTTTGAAGCTACATATCTGAATGAAACTTTGCAGATAGTCTTCTATATGCTCTCACTGCTATATATGTCGGAACGGGTCGGATCGGACGACTATATCATATAGCTGCCATAGGAACGATCGGAATTTTTTTAGAAAAAAAATTTTAACTATGCCAATTTTCAATATATTTTCATATAATTTAAGATATAGCCATTTTATATTATTCCAGAATTTCGGTTTTAATTTTATTCAAATCGGACAACTATATCATATAGCTGCCATAGGAATATATATAAAAATTCGAGCAACATTTTTCGCCCGCAACATTTACCTTATGTCAGTACCCGAGAAAGCGGAAAGTCTGAACATTTTTACTCTTCTTCTTCTACTTACTGCAAGGGTATTTGAACTTCGGCATGCCGAAGTTAGCTTCCTTTCTTGTTTTATTTTTAGAATACCATTTTTATACCCTTGCAGGGTATTATAATTTTAGTCAGAAGTTTGCAACGCAGTGAAGGAGACATTTCCGACCCTATAAAGTATATATATTCTTGATCAGCATCAACAGCCGAGTCGATCTAGCCATGTCCGTCTGTCCGTCTGGCCGTCTGTCTGTCCGTCTGTCCGTCTGTCCGTCTGGCCGTCTGTCTGTCCGTCTGTCCGTCCGTTTCTACGAAAACTAGTCCCTCAGTTTTGAAGCTATCTGAATGAAACTTTGCAGATAGTCTTCTATATGCTCTCACTACTATATATGTCGGAACGGACCGGATCGGACGACTATATCATATAGCTGCCATAGGAAAGATCGGAAATTTTTAAGAAAAAAAATTTTTACTATGCCAATTTTCAATATATTTTCATATAATTTAATACATGGCCATTTTGTATTATTTCAGAATTTCGGTTTTAATTTTATTCAAATCGGACCACTATATCATATAGCTGCCATAGGAATATATATATCAATTAATTTAATTTGTTCGCAACTTATGTATTTTGTTAGCAAAATTTTTCGCTAGCAACATTTTTTGCTAGCAACATTCCGAGAAAGCGGAAAGTCAAAACATTTTTCTTCTTCTTCTTCTACTTACTGCAAGGGTATTTAAACTTCGGCATACCGAAGTTAGCTTCCTTTCTTGTTAGAGTTTTATTTAATCAACCAGCTCTCGTGACTTTTTTTTTTGTTTAACACTCACCACACTATCCACATCCACCGATGAAAGCGCTTTCTTCGTTGAAGTGCTAGCTATAATAGGGAGAAAATAAAATCACGGGCAACAACAAATAGGGACATAACCAAAACCAGGGGATGATTAACACTTAAAATTTGGCGACGCGCTCTTTCTGCTCATTTACACGACACTATTATTTTTCTTAATTTCCAAACTATTTATGCTCACTAAATGAATTTTAAATCCTCATTGGATTTGCCGCACAACATTTTTTTTTTTGTATTTTTACCTAAATCTAACCTTAATTTTAAAGATTTTTTCTTCTATATCTTCTTCTACGGAATGTTGGGGTTTTTCTAGGCCTTTCTCTAGGGACTTTTAGGAGCTCATTCCCGGTTGGGAGATAGCGCGGAAGGATCGCGGCGGCGACAACAAACAAACGCTCGGCTCAGCCGCAAACTATGCGCTCTTGGTCCCAAGCATAAAAGCTATATTTCTAGCCGGGCTGCTGCTTGGAGCTCGCTCCCGATTTACTGGCTCATGCCAGAGCGCCTACTGCTATGTGGTGCGAATCGGAGGTTAGGTACGGGCAACTGCATAGAACTTTCCCTCTATCTGGCGAAATTTGATTTAATTATGGGGTTTTAATGGTGGAGGCGACGGTTGCGCCGGGAGCTAGCTCGCTCCCCAGCTATTGGCTGCTCCTCGAAGATCGGCTGCGTCGTTCCCCTCAGGCTTGCCCCTCTCCTAACCAAACGATAAAAGCTGCTGTCTATAAGATCCAACAAATATAACCATCTACCTGAGCATTCGCTCCTTCTCCGCTCACCTTCAGATCACAGCAAATATTTCCTGCAGGCACTTAATCGCGAGAACTTTCGATTTGAATTAATAAAAGTGGGTTTGGCTCAGACACGTGCATCCTTTCTCAACGGCTGCCAAAAAGAAATGGACGACCATGACGCCGGAAAAGTGGCGGTAAGCCTCTATGAGAAAGTGGGTGAAATGGACACCGTTGACGTTAGCCACTGTTGCTCTCTCGCACCTATTCGTCAATGCCTATTCCCTACCCTGTCTTGCCTGTCTGACCCACAGATGGCGCTAAAAAGTATCTTTGTTTTTCCGAGCAAGCGCTACAAAAATACTCACTCAGCAAGATCAGACTTGGGGTCAACACTCCAAGACTGATAAAACAGCTTGCGGGGCTACTGCTTGATGTCCTTGGCATGGAACCTGCTAACGTAACGCCCCTGCAAATCCTCAAGATCGTAATACACTTGACCAATCTTCTTCTTCACCCTTGCCTTCACGATGGATGGACCCAATTTCGAATTGTAACCAGCTGCGAAATTGCTCTGCTTGAAATTTCTGCGATAGACTTCCTGGCCTGCACTGAAAGATACATACCTCCTTTGAGCGCAAATTGTACCTTTTCTGGTTTTTCTTGAATTGATTCTTCATAACTTCTAACGCCCTACTACGGTAAATTTCTAATGAATCCTCCTTTGAGAACGCCAACGACCTGTCTTTGAGAAGATTAAGAGCTCTCAGCATCTTATATGTGGCACCAGACGAAATGAAGTGCTGTCCAAATGTCATGTAATAGGGTGACATTCCTAAGCTGGAGCGGACCGCCGATCTGACGGCACAGCAAATGCTGCTTAGCTGCTCATCCCAATTTTGATCGCTACGCACATACGATCGTATGGCAGTGATGACGGAACGATTTACCCGCTCGGATGCATTCGCTTGTGGCGAGTAAACGGCAGTAAGAGTGTGGGCAATCTTATGCTCCCGTAAAAGCTTCTGAAATGCTTCTGATTTAAATTGAGACCTCGGGGACACCGAAAGTATGAAATAGCTCTTGCTGCATATATTTAACCACCACATTAGCTGTCAACTTCTTCACCGCCTTCAGGAAAACAAATTTACTGTTGTGATCTAGCACAATAAATATCCCTATATTTCCACTCTTTGACCTGGGATACGCCTAAAAAGTCGATGTAAAGTCTTTGGAAAGGCCTCGCGGATTCAGGAGCTACTCCCATGGGTGGTCTCAAAATGCTATTACTAGCCTTGGTTGTCTTACAGGTTTCGCACGACTGAATGTACTCCCTCACGTCCTTTACAAGTCTGGGCCAATAATAATACCTCCTTAGCCTCTCTAATGTTTTATGCACACCTCCAAGTGAAGCTAAGCGATCATCATGAGCACCTTTAAGTGCTTCGGGCACTAGGCCCCTAGGAATCCATAGCTTCCAGCAAAAACTATTATGCATCGGGTCTCCTGTTAAATGTCTGTCTTCCTATAGAGAAAGCCATCAACTACTTTTAAGTCCGGAAGACTGCTAACGTTGGCTTTAACTTTCTCCGCAAGTTCTTTATAGTCAGGATCAACTAACAACCCGTGACTTGCACCTGTAACGATCAGGCTAGGTGGTGACTTGAAGAGGCAGGCGCACGCGAATATTGCACGGCTCTGCTCGTCGGCTAAGGAGGTGATGGTCTTGCCTGCTCTTCAACTTTGCCTCTTACGAACAATATCTTATCAAAGGTTGCGTGCAGCGACGAGAAGGGGGGAAGGGAAAATCAAATCACAAACTCGGACAAGTAGACTCTCTCACTAACGCACAACAAAAAAAGACATTTAAACATGACAATAGTGACCGAGACATAAATTAATAATTTCATAGAAGCAGATGAAAGGAAAGAAAGAGTTCGTTTGGTTTAAGAGTGTGAGATAATTATAATTCAGTTTTAGTTTCCCGCTCTTAGATTTTTGCGGCGGTGGGACATTCTCTTATCTTTTATTATTTATTATTTATTTTATTTTTTATTTTATTTATTTATTTATTTTATTATCTTTTATTATTATTATTTCTTTATGGACTTCGTTACAGCGACGAATTAATCGCAGGAATATTCTGATTTATAGGCGGCTTCCCCTTATTTTATTAACAAGTAACATACTAAAATATGGCCATGATTGACACTCACAGTTATTCCTCCATCGACGGAAGCGCTTTCTTCGGCAGGTAGCTGTGGAATGGAGATAATAAAATAAAAAGAAATGCCCCTTTCAATCGAACCTGACACACCAGTGCCAATCAGTAAAACAACAAAAACTAACGAAAATCCACATAGTCACAAACAAGAAAAACCCCGAATCGAAAAATAACCTTTGAACTTCTCACTTCGCCATCTTGGCTTCCGTTCTCTTTTCCTTTTCCTCTTCCTCCTTGATTTAAATTCTCGGTCTTTTTATACCCTTGCAGGGTATTATAATTTTAGTCAGAAGTTTGCATCTGAATGAAACTTTGCAGATAGTCTTCTATATGCTCTCACTACAATATATGTCGGAACGGGCCGGATCGGACGACTATATCATATAGCTGCCATTGGAACGATCGGGAATTTTTGAGAAAAAAAATTTTTACTATGCCAATTTTCAATATATTTTCATATAATTTAATACATGGCCATTTTTTTATTATTCCAGAATTTCGATTTTAATTTTATTTAAATCGGATCACTATATCATATAGCTGCCATAGGAATATATATATCAATTCATATAATTTGTTCGCAACATTTGTATTTCGTTTGCAACATTTTTCGCTAGCAACATTTTTTGCTAGCAACATTCCGAGAAAGCGGAAAGTCTGAACATTTTCTTCTTCTTCTTCTACTTACTGCAAGGGTATTTAAACTTCGGCATGCCGAAGTTAGCTTCCTTTCTTGTTTTTTCCTTGTATATAAACTAAAAAAAAAATATGTTATACTAAATTAATTTAAAAGAACATTCGGCCTCCTTGGATTAATTCCGTTGACGCATCCGCCTAGTCAGCGGGCTCATGAATGCCGCTCGCTAGCTAATTGTTTCTCCTTAATGCAAGCGCCGAAAATGTCAAGCTAGGCTCGCAAGCGGAATTTGCCCCTCTTTATCTCTTTCTTTTACAGCTTGACCGCTGAACCTTTTCTTTTCTGGCAATTTCTCTTTACGCTGCCTGCTCCCTTTACTGCATCGAGAACTTCAAACACTTATTTATTCCGCCTTCTGGCTGCCTTTCGGCCGGCCTGCCGAAACCGTTGCGCTTGCGCGGTAGACGCTGAGGCCGCTCGGGTCGCTTGGACCGCCGATGCTGCACTGAAGACGCTGAACTCACTCGGGCCGCTGTGGCTACTAAGGCCGCTGACGCTCTCCTCGCCGTTTGCAATAAAAAATGGGCTTTTGTAAAGCGCCAAGCCTAACGGAAAAATTTTCCTTTTAGTTCCTTTCCTTCTCCACATTTTCACTTTTTCATTTGCTCACCCTGGGGACTCAGCGCTACTATTCTCGGAGTGATATAAATTGATTGCTTGCGGTGGCAGCGGCAACGCAGAGTAATTAGTATACAGATTTTTAATTCACTCGCGTTTCTTTTGCAACTTTCGTTTTTCTTTTTAGAAGATAAGTTTAACCAAAATCCGAAAAGCGCACTTTACTGCCAGCTACCAAGACCGCTAATGAAAAGGGAGACGCCCCGAAATGCGCGGGACCTCTCTCTATATTTCTCGGCGACCTTCGGGTCTCAGCCGAAAGATGACATTTGCTCCCTTGAGGTGGATTAGCCTCCTCAGCTTCGTTCAGCACCTCTAGATGCTCAATTTATGCTCAATTTTAAAATTGAAGCCCTGAAGTTTCAACGCCCACCGAGCAAGCCTCGAATTTAAATCGGTCTGCGACATCAGCCACTTGAGCAATGCATGGTCAGTGATGACTGAAAGTCATGGACTTTCACGTAAGCTCGGAACTGCTTTATGCAGATAATGGCAGCCAAACACTCTTTTTCGCTGACTGTGTACGACTTTTGCGCCTTGTTCAGCTTCTTCGAGACAAATGCTATTGGGCATTCTTCGCCACTTTCAGACTTCTGCACTAACAATCCTCCCACTCCGGGTGTTTATGGGGAAGACAACCAATATGCCACCCCTTATTTATATTAATAAAAACGCACGATAGGTTATATTAATAATAATGTTTGCTCTGTTTATTTGACCGATCGATGCGGAGTTATGATCGACCGATGCGGAGTTGCGAA
>VNJT01010854.1:0-21737 GCA_008042655.1 Drosophila burlai | reverse complement strand
CGCTGACGGCTTCGTCCTGCAGACGGCTTCGTCCTACTTCTCGTATATCGCTGACGGTTTCGTCCCGCTGACGGCTTCGTCCTACTTCTCATACATCGCTGACGGCTTCGTCCCGCAGACGGCGTCGTCCTATTTCTCGTATACCGTTGACGGCTTCGTCCTAATTCTCATAACTCGCTGACGGTTTCGTCCTGCAGACGGTCTCGTCCTATTTCTCACAACCCGCTGACGGTTCCGTCCTACTACATTAATACCACGTGTCCTTGTTGACGGTCTCGTCCTAATTAACCCAATACTACGTAGTTCCGAGGACAAAGGGGCGCGTCGCTGGATCCCCAATCATCCCACCCGGACGGCAGGAAACACCTCCACGGACCCCGGACACGAGACCCCTTCCGCGGACACGGACGCTTGTTGGTCGGAACCCCGACTCCAGAAATAGTCACTCTGTCACCAATATCAATAAACTATATATATATTGTAAGCCTAGTTCAGGTTAAAACCAGCGTTATTACTGGGGCTCGGGTCGGAATTTCCCTTTCTAGCACCACTTTCCTGACACAAATAAATGTCCTGGATGATCCTGGCCAGCCCTGACCTACCCGAGGCTTGACCGAACGTCACAAAAGTATGAAGAATAAAGAAGAATTCAGGTTTTAAAAACTGAATACGGGAAATTCGAAGCATCTACAGTTATGGAAAACAAGAGAAACACAAGAGAAAGCTCCCAGAAGCGCAACGGAATTCGCGCAAATATAATGCTAAAAACCGCTCACCTTCGGCACTCTTAGATGTCGCCGCTTCCTTAGCTGCAGCTTGAACATCTGCCGGCAAAATTGTGATGAAATAATTGATATGGAATGTCCCAACATTGGATTACTTTCTAGGCTATCATCACACATACCAGTAGGTGTAGACGGGGACTCAGCGGCGGGTCGATCCACAGCTGCTGCTGATGAACTCTCATCTTCTGGGTCTGCTGCTGCGGCTCCTTCTCCTGAGGATTTTGCAACGTTGTCGGGTGTCTTGGACTGACGCTCCTCGGCTTCCTCCTCCTCGGCGGCCTTCTCTGCGTTCTCGCGTGCCTGTTCCTTCTCCGCTTCCGTCACCTCAGTCTCAGGGTCGTCGGGAATGAGACAAACGTCCGACTCCTCGGGCTCCAGCACATTTTCCACAGTATCTGGGAGTAAGTAGAATAAATGAAATAAATTAACAGACTCGCAGTCACAGTAATTTAAATGTAATAATTAAAAAGAAATTGTTTCTATGCTTACCATCGCCGTGCTCAGCTTCAGCGCCTTCCTCAGCTGCTTCTTCGATCGGTTCCGATTCCGCGTCAGCATCCGCATCCGGAATGTCGTCATCTTCAGCGGTCGCCTCTTTCTCCGCCTCGTCTTGATCAGCGCCGGCTTCTCGATCCTCCAGGCTGGTGTCCACCTCGTCCCGGCCCTCGGGTGGCTCTGTATCGTCGGCATGGTGCGAGTCCCCGCCCACAGAGCGCATTTCCACATCATCCACAGCAGCCTCTCGCTCGTGTGATGCCTCCTCAGCTTCCTCTTCCTGGCCTTCAACTTCTCCTTCGGCTTCTGCTTCGGCATCACCTTCACCATCGTCCACATCCATGGCTTCGTTGGATGCCGGGCCCCCGTCCACTGCATCAGCATCGGCGGCGGCAGCTGCCGCTTCCTCCTCCTCTTCCTCTGTGGCTTTCAGGGCATCTGTCTCTTCCTCAGCGTCCTCCTGGTCTTCCTGAGGATCAACGCTAACCGCTTCCGTCTGATGGTCACCATCGGCGGCTTGTGGCTCCTCGGCCTCGGCATCTGCTTCGGCATCGGCCTCTGCCTCGGCCTCCACAGGATCTCGTTGAGCATCCTGCTTTTCCTGCGACTGGTTTTCATCGGCGTCCAAAGAGCCCTCCGATATCTGTTCAAACTCGTCTTCCGGCTCCTTACCGGCGTCCTCAGACGGTACTTCGCTGCCATGGGCGGCTGCATCCTCTGCCGGTGGCGAGGCCGGCGTGTCTTGAGTGTCTACTGCCGCTGGCGGCTGCTCTTGGTCTTCCTCCGTCCTGGGGGTGGCCGACTCGGGGCGCGCGTTGGAGTCAGCGCCGAAGGAGTCAAGACTGGATATCTCTTCCATTATGCTTGATTTTTAGTGCTAGTTGCTCGCTGTGCGCTGGTTTGTAGACATGAAAACTGCAAGGAAAACAATCAACAAACAAACAAACGGTTAGTGCGCGCATATCGATAACTATCGGCCGGGCAGCGCGCTATCGGCTGGCCAGGGCCTCACACCATTGCCGCCTAAAATGTGTACACACACATGCACAGGCCCACCGACGCACACAGGCACACACGGGCGCTCCACTGTGGTGTACAGTGCACGAAAAAACAAAACATGCGCCGCCAGAAAACTGCCTGCTGGCCGCTGTGCCTGCTTGCGCGGTTCACTTGCACATTTATTTATTTATTTGCACTTGCATTAACTTCCGGAGTTGCGCTGGCCTCGGCTTAGGCGCCGCCTTTTTTTTCTATTTATTTGTAAACTAAGTGGCTGCCGCGGGACCCGACCTTTTGGGGACGAGTGTGTTGGAGCGAGCGCGTCTATTGCCGCAATTAGCTGCCTTTCATGGCAACTAGAGTGGACACATTATTGGCGGTAGGCTCACGGTTCGCGGAACTTTTCACAAATTATATATACACTTTTCGCAATGTGCAATTTCGCGTTTTTCTAGCCACTGTAACTCGGCTTTATGTCAAGCAGGAAAAATGGCGCACCGTGTATCTAAATCCCAAAATCCCGTGCAATGCGGTCCTCGCATAACGCGTTCAGTATATCCCAAAAAACACCCGCATATACCATGAGTTCGAGCAGTAAAACGAGTTGGCAAGTCCAAAAGTGGCGGTACCCAGAAGCCAGGCGGTTTCCCAGCCGTTGATTTATATTTTTCTTAAATATACAGATACAAATGCATATATCTTTTGATTGATTATTCATTTAAATTGTTTAGCTCTTAATTATTTATTTATATTTCAACCCTTTGAGAAATATGTTTTGGGAAATTGCATTTGCAAAAAGTTCAGATACTGTTTAAATCTGTTATTTCAATCAAATTATTTTCCTTAAAAATTCATAATAAGTCTCCGTGGGATACTATAATTTTCTTAAATATTTATAATAATTCAATATGCAAATTAAACAATTTTGGATGACTTATGAGCCCCCGCAAATTTGGAAACAGATGTTCTGGAATGCAATAACTTCCACAGTGATCTTTTTGACTTCTGATACTGCTGCAGGATGCAAATGAGCTGATCTTGGAGCACCAATGAGCCCACTAGCAACTGCTGAATCACGTAGTTTAGTGGGATTCTAGCCCAGAAATGTATCCAAAACGCATGTTGAATGCTGGTGCAATATGAGTTCCATCATTTCCATCTTTCCAACAAGTAATAAGGACGAGAAACAGACAAAGTTAAAGTACTAGGGGATCCTTTATTGGAGAGTGTAGGAGGAGCAACAAACAAAATCGCTTTCAGAATATAGGCTTATATAATAAATACTAAACATAAAATATTAATACCCGAACGAATCTTACAAATCAATCAACGGAAGCTGGACCTCGGCCTGGAGTCCTCTAGGAAGCCGTGGTCATGGGCCTGCACAAATCCAGCTGCTGCTTCATCACCACTTCGGCGTTCTCGTCAATTACCTGGCGGCTGCTGGGCTTAACGCTGAGAAAGTCCTCACTGTCCAGCACCACATCATCATCATCCTCATCCTCATCGTCATCTTCGCTCTCGAACAGCTCCTGATTGTGTTCCATCTTGGTCCACCCGTTGCTCCTGCCCTGCATCTTAGAGGCCACCACTGGTGTATCCTTCACCTCATCCTCTTTCAGATCTTTCAGATGTTTCAGGTCGGGGAAGTTGATTCCAAGCCCGGTGCAATTCGTCTCGAATTTGCAGACGACGGCAATGCGCAGATTCATGATCAGCGAGTAAAGTTTCGCCGCCGGGCCCACCTTGAGGTTAAGGTACTTGTCCAGCTCCTGGCGCCCCAGCATCAGCAGAGCTCTGCCGTCGATTTCATGTTCAAATATCACACGGGCTATCTCCGTAGAGTCCATTGCGCGGTCAATGAACTCGTAAACATCCCAGGTTGTCCAGTGCAGCGGATTGCTGCGGATCTGGTCCTGGTTCATGGTGCTGTTCTGCCTCCAAAGGCGGTAGTTCTGCAGGAACTGCGGGCCGTAGTCCTTCAAGAAGCTTTTCGCTATATTCAGGGAGCGGGCACAGGGATCTGGTTTCTGCTCCACCCTTTCCACAGCCACATCCACCTTTTGTTTCTTCACTTTCTTCTCCTCCGCGCAAGGCGGCGGCGGCGTTGGCCGTTTCTTTGCCACCTTAAGAGAAACCTCATCGTTAATGGCCTCTTGCTGGACTCCCGCAGTAACTGCTTTCCTTGGTTTCTTGGTCGGCACTCCGCGCCTGACCTTGTCGGGTGCCACTCGGGCCGGCTTCACCGTTTTGGAGCGCCACTGGCGCCAGTTCTCCGGCGCATACGGGCAGCAATCCCGCAGAGCGTGCACACTGAGATTGAAGCGCTTGGCGTTGCCGAAACCTCGGCAGCCCTCCACATCGCAGGGCATGAGGGGCGTGGCCTGCAGGTACCCCGGCGGCGTTTCCAGATCGTGCGAGGTGGCCTCGCACCAGCCGATGGGATGCAGGTCCGGACTGTCGTCCTCCAGCCAGAAGTAGTACTCTGACGGCCAGCAGTCCAGATGGATTTGGACGCGATAGCCCTTGCGGGTCACGATTGTGGCCGGGCGAATGAGGCAGGGGTTGCGCTGGTCCACCACCTCCAGCTTCATGCGCGCCTGGTACTCCATCGGCTGGCGTGGCTGGAAGAGGTGCTTCGGGGCAGCAACCCCCCCGACATCGGCTATGTAGTCCTGCCAGCTGAAGACGGTCGTCTTGAAGTCCGGCGGAACTATCAGCTGCTGGCGATTCTCGTGCCAGCCACAGGGGTGGATGTAGGGCGAGCTGACGTGCACCCACAGGTCGTAGCAGTCGTCCCAGCCATCGAAATGGACGCGCACCCGCTCGTCCAGTATATCCGCCACGGTGGCCACGCAGATTTTTCCGGTGTCGTTCAGATCCTCTGCCTCCAAGTGCATGCCCACGGCGAATCCGTTGCAAACACCCGTCTGATGCGGCATTGTCAGGTGCGCGAACAGCGCCCGCGGCGCTGCCTTTGCGTTGGTCTTAACCAGGTAACGGCTCCAGCTGAAGCGCTCCGGGCAGTAGTCCCGGGGAGCTTGCAGCAGGCGACCTGTTTCGTCACACCAACCGGGCGGGAAGATGTCCTGCGAGTCGGCATTCACCCAGAAGTCGTACATGGACGAGTAGCCGTCAAAGGTGAGCTTCAGCCGATAGCCACGCACCTCGACGATGCTGCACACACAGAACAGGGAGCAGTTCTCCGGATCAATGGCCTCCAGCTTCATTCCGCGCTCGAAGCAGTTGGGGCTGATCGGGAAGGGGTTGAGGAACAGGTGGATGGGCGCCGCCACATCCCGGCCCTTGGCCTTCAGGTATTCGCTCCAGCGGAACGGCTTCCGCAGCTTATCACTCTCCTTCGGGCGATGCAGCTCGATGTCGGCCAGGGCCTTCGATTGCTGATGCTTATTGCTGGCCTGCGATTTGTACAAAACTGCGACTGGTTCTATTTTGGTGCGACTCATCTTGGTCTCCGGCTGCGAGCTGCTGGCCGGCAGGCGGCGCTTCTGCGCTCGGCGCACACAGTACACGGAGCAGTAGTCTGCGGGAAGGGAGAAAGGGATTAAGCTTTTTAAGCAAGGAAATCCTTGCAGGATTTAACTTACGTGGTGCCAAGAAGTCAGCGGCGGGACCGTGGCAGTTGCAGCGCTGGCACAGGTACAAAAGTGGATGGATGCTGCCCGAGGGCCGCCGGCCGGGGCGATCGAGCAGGGATCGCTCGAAGTAGACGGAGGGTCCTTGACGCTGCTCGCAGCGCTCGTTCAACTGCAGCAGGTTGAAGCGGTTCAACTCGAAGCACATCGAGGAGTTCTGCAGTTTGGCCGGCTGCTGGCCACGCCACCTCAGCATGGGCAGGTTCTGGACCATGCTCTTCTTGAGGGCATTGGCCCGCGAGCCGGACGGCCTGTGCTGCCGATCGGGTGCAGACAGTGCAGTCAGCTCAGCTGCAGATTTGCTGGGCGATGTGGTGTCTGAGCCAACGGATGAGGCCCCGGAGGAGGGCGGTGTGTTGGGCACCTGTTCATCGCAGCGCAGAGAGCGTTCAAAGTCCTCTCTGGAAACCGGAAGGGTTTCCGCTTTGATAATGCTAATTCCGGGCAGTAGACTTATTTCCTCCTCGATGTTCTTGGCGGGTGCATAGATCTCCTCCACATCGCTGTTGGACGTGCTGCTGGCGGAGGAGGTCTTCCTGGTCGTCACGCTAGACCTTTTTCGCACTAGCTGGGATCTAGCGCCCGACTTTGTGGTCGTGGAGATCGTTATGCCAGCTGGCAGAATGGGCAAAATGATCTCCTTTTGAAGGAGCTCCTCCTCACTGTCCTCGTCGTCGTCGTCGTCATCCTCAATGGTAATGGTCTCGATGGGGGCACTGGGCGCTTCGATAACATCCACCTCCTTGGCCATAATGGCCACCGAGTGGCGTCGTTCGCTGCCGTTCGCCACCAGCGGCGTCTGCTCAGCAACGGCCACGAAGGACTTGGACCGTTGCAGCTTCGGCGACTTGGGCAGATCTTTGAGTTCCGACTGCTGCAGTTGCGGCAGTTCCCTGGCCTCCAGTTGTTGCGGCTTGGCAGTTTCTAGGGGTTCTGATTGGGGCGACTTGGGAGGTTCCTGGACAACAGTTTCCTCGGAGTCTGCTTCCTGCTCCTCCAGAAGATGAAGATTAATTTCCTCCGCTGGTTTTGGCTGCTTGGGCGGGGTCTTTGCCTCTGGCTCCTTTACTTTCGGAGGTGTCTTTGGCTCCCGGGGCTGCTCTCCTCCTGCTCCTGCTGCTGCTGCTGCTCTTGGGGCTGGTGCACTGGATCATCCATGGGCTCCGACTGAGCGATCTTCACTGGCCCATTCAGCATGATTTCCAGACTTGAAAGCGCTTTGTGAGTGCTCTGAAGTTGCGGCATGGCCATCTTATCCTCCATCGACTCAAAGGCCGGCACAGTGATGATGTCCTGACTGGCGGGAAGTGGCACTGCCTTTATGGACGATGGTTTCGGCTTAATCAGGCTGTTGGTGTTGCCTGAGTAGTTATTGTTGTTGTTATTGTTGGTGGTGGGTATGGCTTTGGGCACTTCCTCGGCTACCAGAGGAACGGCCTTGATAGGAATAACCGACGTTTTACTCTCCTTTTCATCGACACTGCTGCTGATGATGGTGCCACCACCGGACACTGACATTACCCTCTTCACCTGGCTGGCCTTGCCAATCACTATGGACTTGGGATTGGCCTTAAACTGATTAAATTTCAGCTGCAACTTGTCCACCGCCAACTTGCTGAGTATAAGCGGGGCACGTGGCTTGAGCGGATTGGCCAGCAAAGAGATTTGGCCGGCTCCTCCGGCCGCGGGTATCTGGACGGCAGCTACGGGGGCTGTGGAAACGAAAAAAGAAAAGTGTGAATTACCATCAATTGACAAGGGAATTTCGTTCGTTTTCTTTAATTAGTCATCATGCGAAGGCGGGCGCAGTCGGCGATCCTCAAGTAAATGAGAGATCGATCCCTCCGCCTAAGATCTCCTCTTCCTTCACTTTTGTTCTTTTTGGTTTTGTTTTTATTGCAGCTGCAAAAACCTGATCGTCATCACTGCTCGCTGCCGCCGCTGTTGTTGTTGTTGCTACCCCGCCTTTTGCATACTTATAGCTATTGATAAAACCAGCAGCAAGCAAGCATATATAGAAATGAGAAATGAGAAGAGTAACCAAAGCCAGGAAAATAACGTTCAAAACCGAAATAAAACGAAAACGATTCGAAATGAAAAAGAAATGTTGTTCAGGGCGAATTTATGCCACACACAAAACCAATTAATTTTTGGAACGCTTCAAACCGTTTTCCGTGTTATGAAATGTGCAGCAGTCAAACAACAACTAAAAACTAAACCCGCAGCAAGCAAAAGCCAGCCACTGCCAGCAGCAGCAGCAGCAACAACCACGCAGCGATAAACAACAAAAGTAAACTATATTAATAATAACAACAATTTACGCACACACACACTACACAATCTCTTTTGGGGGAAAACACTCGAGCATTTTCCACCTTCCGGATCGGAAACGGAGATCACACTTGGATTATATAATAACCTACTCACCCGGTTTCTGAGGAAGCTCTGACTTGGCAAGTAGTGATCTGCTAGGCGCTGCTCCGCTGTTTCCCGCTGTTGTTGCTGGCGGCGGACCTGGAGTTAAAGCTGTTGTCATGGTGGCTATACCATTCTGAATGGTGAGTTGGGCCTTGTTCAGCGCGGTACCCGACCGGATGACCACTGGCTGGGCATTGCTTGGGGCTGCTCCGACTCCGACTGCACCACCTGCGATGGTTTTCCTTGGGGGTGCCAAAATGGCCACTAGCGGCTGGCTGGGATTGTTGGGCGATGGCAGTAGCTGGAAGAGGGGAGTGGAGCTCGTGGATGTTCCACCTGTCACGGTTCCAGTCTTTAATGTTTTCGGCACTATGTTCACCGCCGTCAGTTTGGACTTTAAGGTAGTTTGGATCTGGTGGGGGACACCCGGAGTGGTGCCTGGCTGGATATTGCTGAAGGTGATGTTGCAGGATTTGCTGCCCGCCATCGAGGAGAGGGGAACAAAGCGAACCTCCTCTTTTCGGGGCCCAATTGCCAGGACACTGTTTCCTGCGGCACTTTGGCTGCCACCACCGCCGGAGGACGATGACAATGATGACATGGTGATTGCCAGCTCGTGCTTGGCCTTCTGCTGCATCTGCTTGGCCTCCTCACTGGCCAAGGACAAGGGCAACATGGTAGTATCCTTTCGCTTAAATCCACTTTCTACGATTACTTTTCAGCCGGAAAACAGGATAGAGGTGAAATAAAAGATTCTTTCTTCGCGTCTCGTTTTCGTAACTATAATTTTTGGACGTTGAGGCGCACAAAAGTTTCTGGCATTTTAACACACTCCGCAGCCCGGGGGTTGGTATTTTTTCTCAGTCTTGTTTTTACAATTTTGCGCTGAGTGGTACGTCGATTTCACTGTTTTCTTTCACTATTTCGTTATTTACAATTCACTCTTTTCTATACAATTTTTGTACTTGTTTAAAAGCTGCGTTCATAAAGATTCCAGTTAAAGATGTAGTTTTCGCGCGTTTATTTGCACACAATTGTGTATATTTGCTGATTTGGTATTATACCAGACAATGGTATTTTTTTCAATTCCCAAATTGGCAGTTCCGCTGCCTCGGCTCGGTATAGTTTAAACTCTGTACGGGTTATTTTGCCAATTACAATCACCTGTAAAATGGTTGTCAACGATTAATTAGTTAAAAGACAAGAAGTTTCGAAAATAAATGTCGAGATGATGAGATTTTCCCCATGTGCCAGCAAATGTACATTTGATTTGAACATTTTCTGAAAGCCAACACAAAACCTAAACTTTTTTTATACTAAGAAGTAAATAATAACTAAGAAATCAGAGGTTTACACTTAACCGAGCGATTAATTACATGATCTACATATTTAACTACACCTCTGAATTTGGCAAAACGCCATTTTGACAATTGCCCACGGCTGTGGAGTATTTTCAGGTTGCCCGGCTGCGGTCACACCGGATACATATTGAATTTTGATACCATTTTTAGTTATGCTGTATGAAGATTTATGCTATCTCGAAAATAACTTGCCCTTATTTATAGCCTTGCCAAGACATTGATGCCCCTTAAAAGACACCCTCTCAATCCCATGATCAAAAGGATAGTCCAAGTCGCTGTCGCCCATGTTACGTAGCTGGCGATGTCACAAGGCCCCCAGAGCATAAACTTCTTATCTCGGGGTTCGGATGAGCTGGTCGGGATTTGTGAAGAACCACCGAACCTAACGCTTCAGATTTTTCGCTTTCTAAAAGTATATCCCTTGGACACCCAGAATCCAACAGTTGACTTACCATCTGACACCTCCTGAATTCCCGCGGAGCGAATCAAAATGCCCAGCATAGACGGAGACGGAAGCCAGGATGCGACACTGTTAGGGCAGAGACAGCTGCTGCAATGGTACACATTTGGGCTGTTATTGGAATTACCGAAACTTCAGTTCGGGATATGATGCTTACCTGTCGATTCCGTTCGATTGAACGGTGATTGCGAGGGTGTTAAATGAGTCCGACCTCGCAGGGCAAATTGTGGCGTACTCTGTGCGAAAACGAATACCAACTAAAATAGCCAAAAACTCTGCGCGATTCCCACACACTTTTTACGGGTTTAATCTGAATCGGCTAAATTAGCGCTCAACTCGGGATAATCCGCACTCCTTAAATTTCGGACGCGTTGTGTCCAGCGATATTGGAAACTGCAAAAGCATGTGTGTATTTTAATTTCTATGATCGAACGGCTCAGGTGGCAACTCTGCCCCGATTTGTGTGGGCCTGGTGTCGGTTATTTTAAAAATCTGATATAAAACCCTTACAACTGTTTACATGTGTGAGAAGTAGATCCTTAAATGTACATTTTTTTATGGTGGGCAAAATTATTTTTATAACTGAGCTTCCTTGACTTTAAACTTTAACATCCAAACAGCCGCGAATGATGCTGCAGATCTCAAACGGAACAGTTAAGATTTTAAATCGTTCTGGGAAAAAACGGGAGGATAGTAAAAGACTTTCTTACCTTATTGTATTTGTTTTTTCCAAGTAGTTTACTCTGAAATATTTGTGTAAAAAAAGCAGTAATGATGCTACGTCTTCCTTTTGAACTTCTGCCACAGCACAGTGTAGGAAAACGCCGCCATTATAAAACAACGGCAGCGCCCCGCCAGTGTTGCCTAATCTTGGACTGACAAAGTGGTAGTTTTTTTTCTTCGTGTCAATTTACGCGACAATTTAGCAAACGTTTATTAATCAGCATTCATTAACCAGAGAGATCAACTCCCACTGCCAACATGTCCCTGCTGAACAACGACGACAGCATTCCCAACATGGATGAGGATCCACAGGGTGAGAGCCATGAAATTCTATGAGAGTGGGCGAGGGCGAGTCCAGTGATGATGTTATCATTAACCGTTGTTTCCATAAACTAAAACAAAAAAATAAAAAAAAACAGTGATGATCCACGACGATGAGCCGACGACGGCGCTGCACATGCCCAGCGGCCGATCTATGGACTCACTGCGCTCCTCCTTCACCAACCGGAGCTCCACTCCGGACTCATCCCACAACTCGCTGGACACCATGGAAATGGCCCAGGACGACCGGGAGGAGAAGGCCCGGCTCATCACCCAGGTCCTAGAGCTGCAGAACACGCTGGACGACCTGTCGCAGCGCGTGGATTCCGTCAAGGAGGAAAATCTCAAGCTGCGCTCTGAGAACCAAGTGCTTGGACAGTACATCGAGAACCTGATGTCCGCCTCCTCGGTGTTCCAATCGACCAGTCCCAGTGCGGCCAAGAAGAAGTAGCCAGGGAATATCCAAAGAAACCCCAATCCCAACTCAAATATGCCTTCTCGTTCACGCTAGAGCTATTTTATACTCGAAATTAAGCTATATTGCAATGTTGTTTCAGTTGCTAATCCGTCGAATTTGTCTTGTTTAGGCTAAGCTTATCGCTCTATGTATTTTATACATACAAGTAACTTATTTATTTAGATAATATTAATAAATCAATAATATTACCCTTGCATTAGCCTGTCATTTAAATTGGTGCTGCCACCTTTACACCGGTCTGGCAACCCTGGCCAGAGCACAGCTGCCAGCTGTTCGTCGTAGTCGTACAACAACAAATTTAGCAGCGAGCTGGAAATTCTATTTTCGTATTCGAAAAAAACGCAGATAGAGTGTAAAAGTCGCAGATTCCGTGCTTGGATAATCAAAGCGTTTTAATAACTGGAAAAACAAAAGCTCGGTCGGCTGGCGCTCATAAAAACAGATTTACCGTGCCTGGTGGAGGAAAAGTGATTGCGAAATACGCAAAGAGCTGCAGAAGGTGTGTGTGCGTGTGGGCGTATGTGAGGGAAAACAAAGCATTTGTTGCTGCTGCTTTGCATTCTGATGAGTGGAAATAGGCTTTTTCGCGTTTGCACCACAAGAATCTATCTTTTGGCTTGCTTTTCTTTGTGTTGGAGTCACTCCACCTCCCTCTCCCACCCACAAAGCAGCAGCAACAACAAAACAGACTACGGACAGTGCTGTAAAACGCCTGGTGCGCCTCTCGATACACTTCGTACTGCATTTATTGTCTTTTAATATGCACTTTATTTATACTCCAACACCCCTGCCGCCACACACGTGTCTGCGTCAACAGAGAGGAAGAAAGACGTCATCCCCCATCATTCCAGAACGCCGCCGACGTCAACGGCGTTAATGGCGGAAGTAGCAGCAGCAGCAGCCGATAACAAAGCAGCACTGAAGGATATCTGCGACAACTAAACAAGCAACAAGGAAGTCACTGCCAGGAGGCACACTGCAGCACATCTATCCCCCACCAGAAACGGCAACCACCAAACATGTTTTGACCTTTCACACGGCACAGCTAGAGCGCCCGCTGCTCTTCTCTGTCCTCCGGTCACAGTCTCGTCACCTGTTTCAGCGTTAAATCGCCAATCCCCGGCAGCACTCCACACACACACACATCCGCCAACCATGTCTTTCTCCGACTTTGACGCCATATACGAGGATGAGCAGCTGGAGGACCTGGAGCACTTCCAGGACCAGACAGTGGCGCCTGTGCCCGAGCCTATTATTATCCGCGGTGCGGGCAATATGACGGTGTAAGTAAACAAATGATAAAGCGAACAAAAGGAGGGTGCAGATAGTGGAATGCAACCGCAATTGAGAATGCAATGTTATCTGCACTTAACATGTTCCATTTGCAGTTGCATTACATACAGTCAGCGCTCTAGAAGTCCTTTAAAATACCCTGTACCAAAAGCACCTCTATGAAGAAACAGAGGAACAAGGAAACAAAGCTAGTAGTTTAATTAATTCTATTTGCTTTCCTAAATATAAAGACAAGTACATATACTTTGACCTCTACTGTGCATTTAACGTAGCATTTGCCTATACATATATTAGTTGGAGCAACGGAAATGTAGTTCAAGGCTCTTTTTGAAACCCAATTTCGTCATGTGTAGACCTTACTTCGGTATTGATAGCGCTTGACCCCATTTTCTTGTTTTTATGCGATGGCGTTAGTTTGTTCTCAGCTCTCACCTGTTTACGTATTGCATAAGAACTGCCGATAAATGGGCAGAATAAATGCATTGACACCTCAATTAACCATTTCTTACTTCCCTGTTTTCCCTCGATTCACAGCTTTGGTCTGAGCAATCGCTTCAACGTCGAGTTCCCTTGCGGTCTGCTGTCTCGCGTCGCTCCCGAGGAGTTCAAGGCGACGGTGGGCCGCATTAATGGGGTCCTGAAAAAATCCCTGCCCGTTAACGTCAAGTGGCTCTTCTGCGGCTGTGTTTGCTGTTGCTGCACGCTCGGCTGCTCACTCTGGCCCGTCATCTGTCTCAGCAAACGCGTAAGTTTAGCTACATTTATGCTTAAAATCATTTTAATCTCACGCCTTCATCTTCTTTACAGACACAACTCACTCTGGACAAACTGTTCGAATGGGAGAATAATCATTTATATCATAAGCTGGGCCTGCACTGGCGACTGCATAAGCAACAATGTGATTCCAATTCCATGATGGAGTATGTTATTTTAATTGAATTTATACCGAAAACGCCCATTTATCGGCCCGACTAATGGATGGAATGGTAAAGCGGGCGTGGAGGGGTCGTAATTGTAATTGTAAAATATAAACACTAGCTGCTAACACTTTGCTTTAGGCGTTTACCGATCAGGCGGCGGCGGCGGAGAGTATAATATGCAAAGAGCACACACAATATGGGCATTAGCTAGTTTAGTGCACCACCACCACTCACGCTGATTGTCGTTTTAAGCTAGTTTCTATTTAATGTTTAGTTAAAAACTACAATTGTTCGGGTAAATCCTAGCCAGTAAGATTGATTTAGGGCGCCTTTAGTCTCGATTTTAATAATATTTTTTTGGTTGTTTGTAAATCCTATGTTTTTTTCGTTTGAACTAATGCAATATTAAATCATTTTCGTGTTAGGAAATTCAAATTTATTTACAATGATGAGTTTTGTGGGGGGTTAAGCCAATAAATGGAAAATCTTTTCAAATGTCATGGTTTTATATTTTTTAACAAAATTTCTTGTAAATCCAACCTCTTCTTTCCCCACCCGCCTTAAATTCAATTCTCTTCAGTTAATGTACATATTTATTTGTAATATTTATCATATTGTGTGTTGTTCCAGTAACTTTACAGCACTTTGGGGGCTTAGACGGTCGATGAACAATAAATAAATTTAATTTACGTTTAGGATTCGTTTATGTATTAATTATGCTTAAATGTAATCAAGTCTTTTAACAATGCGCGGGTCTGGCTCTAGGAATCTACTATATAGAATATATAGCTTAAGGAATGCGATCGGAATGAATCGGTATATCAACAATGGTCTTTTGTTTTCTATTTTTTGGGTAATACTTGGAGATGGGACAGCAGGGGGAATGAGAGATGGTTGGGGAAGAAGGATATGAGTCGACTACTGGACTTCGCCGGTTATTTCGGTCGGGTTCAGGACATGGCTAGCGTGGGCATTTCTACGTCGCTTTCCGCGCCAGCATCGTCTTCGCCCTCGTCCCCTTCCTCGTCGTCGTCGTCGTCGTTATCATCCTCCTCATCGCCTTCATTCCCATCCTCTTCCTCATCGTACTCGTCCTCTTCCTCTATCAAAGTTTCCTCGACAGCCTCCTCATTCGCTCCCCCACCTAAGACTTCGGGAGTTATCAGCTGTGTTTCTGGCTCAAAAGGCATTTGGGTCTCGGGTACTCCATGATCCTTAGCCTCCGGCTCCTCTATAGCTCGCTCTGGAGCTTTACCGACCAGCTCGTTGGCGCTCTGCAGCAGGGCTTCCGTCTGCTTGCGTAGCGCCCGCATCACCATTGCGTCCTGCTTCATTTGGAAGTCGTGCTCTCGTCGCGCGAACTCCTTTTGTTGCCTGAAGAAGTCCTCCAGCATCTCCTTCTGGGCCGAGCGCATGACACTGGCCATTTCGCTCAGCTCCTTGGCAAACAGTTCCTCCTGCCGCTTCTTACGCAGTTTGGACTCCTCCTCGCTGGACTTTCGCTTCGTTTCCTCTCCTCCCCCGATCACTGAATGCGGTCGGAAGCATTTCGGGGGCGTGGGCTCGTACATTGTGGAGCTGCGCTGCAGCTTCACTGGCACGGGCATGCCCATGGGCGGGCTCTGCCCTAAGCGACGCTTTCGCGGCTGAAGCTGCTGCTGCTGCTGGGGAGTCAGTTGGTGCGAGGACATCATGTGAGCCTGCCTGCTGGTGGAAGCACTACACGTCTGTTGTCCTCCCATTGGATACTTGGGCGGCGGTCCGCGGCCCACCGGAGGAGTCATCGACGAAGGCGACTGCGGGGGACTGGTCATCGCCTGGTCGAGATCGGGAATCATTCGATCCGGTCGCAACGAATATCCCGTGTCCCGCATCGGTACCGTCTTCATGCGCATGCCGCCCGTCGGCTGGACACTTAGTTCCTTGGAAAGCCGCAGTCCGGATTGGCCGGGACTCGCGTTCTGTTTCCGGGGCAGCATCAGCTTGCTGAGCGGGTGCACGAAGTTGATGTTGCTGGTGCTCTGGAGTGCAAGCGATCGGCCGTGAGACCGTCCCATCTTGGTTAGAGTTGGCGGCGGACGATCGATCTGGAGGATACCGTGTGTAGGACGTCGCTGGTCGTCTGCCTTGGCAAAGGATGCCACCCGCAGTGGCGGGAGCGCTTCCGGCGTAGATGCGTAGACGGGATCATCGTCGGTTTCATCTAAAACCACCGGCGGCGGCGAAGGCGACGCTGGCGCAGTGGGTGGCGGTGTGTTGGTACCATCCATGCCCAGATCCATGTCCGGTTCGTGTTTCACTGACACTATGAAAGGCAAATGGGGCACGTCGTCCTGGTCCTGGTCGCGGCGACTGGCCTCTGTGGCATCCCCGCTTCCATAGTCATAGCCCTCCAGATCCGGCTCGGAAACCATATCTGATTTCAGCGGGGTCTCATAGCCTGTAATGGGTGGGAATTGTTTTATTATTTATAAGCAGGAAAAATTGCAACTCCAAAACTATATTTTATGTCAGCTGATAGATGCCCATAAACGTAATTATTCTCAGGCAAATAAACTGCAAATGGTAGTTTTAAGATTGTTTTAAGGATGCCCTATATCTTAGGCCAGTTTAACTGGATGTAAACTTTAGGCAACTGAAAAAATATGGCAAAAGTGAACTATGGTATGGTAAACTATGGTATTCAATATATAACTATTTAGCAGGATTGGGATGATCCTAATCGCTAAATTTTTAAACTAACCCCATTCGCAAGACATTTATTTTTTTTTTTTTTGTATTTCTCTGGAAAATCTTGTAGTATTTTAAACTGATCTATGTATAAATTAGTCAATTTTCAGACAATTTAGTAAATATTTCCAGCGACCTCAGGGTAGCTGAATGACAGAAAATATTTAATTATATAAGAAATCCACTTTTTACGTTTTTCATTAATTTTTATTAGCTATTTCGAGCTTTTTCAAGACTTTTCAAACTTATACTCACATTCCTTGTCGCAATGAATCATTCTAAAATATTTAATTCCTGTAGATTTGCTACCTTGTCCGACCTGTTTTGAACTTGAACAAATTTTAATTCGTTTTCAAAATGATCCCAAAACAAAAGCAATTTATATCATTTGCAATTATCTACTGATATAAATAGTTTAATAGAAACTTGTAAATCTTCTTTAAAAATAGCCTGGAGAGAGAAGATGATAGTGAGCGCTCGTTGATTAAGTGTGAAAAGCTTAATCAAGTTTAGTTCAAGATAAATCCCAGTCCTTAAAGTCCTTAGAGTGTGACTTACCCGTATCGATTGGCTCTGGTTTAATGGGTCCCAGCCGGAAGCCAAATATGGGATGTTCCACGCCCAGAATATCCTCTTTGGGCTCTTCGCCGACGGTCTTGGAGCTGTCCATCGAGTTACCGCACTCGCTGAGGCTGGCACTGACGTTGTTGCTGCTGCCGTGATGGTTCCGCAGCATCCGGCTGAGCACGCGATAGACCTCCTCCGGAACGACTTTGGGCACTCCGGAGCCATGCCGAGTGGTGGTGTTGTACGTGGACTTGAGGAACTTCCACTTGGTCCAGATCTGGATGCTGGACTTCTTCACGTAGCCCTTGCTGCGCATTATCTCCTCGATCTGCCTGAATACGTGCTCGCTCTTCAGGTTGCGGTCGTTCAGCTGGTCCAACGCATTCGTATTCTGCATTATGTTCAGCATCTCCAGCATTTCGGCCCGGCTCCACAGGTTGCGCTCTGGCCGAGAGCTCATCGAGTGCACGGAGTCGCCCTTGCCGGAGCTCCCGCTCAGGCTGCTGGCGGAGTGTGGTGGCGACAGATGCGCCTTAATGCGCATGGGCGTCAGCAGTCCGTCAACGTCGCCGACGAGGCCATTGCCTATGGCCGCCGTGCTCAGGAGGTGGCTGATTTCCTGGCCGCTCGCATTGCTTTGGTTGATTTGACCTTGGCTCTGACGCATGTTCTGCTCCACTTTGCTCAGCAAACGCATCTTTGTGTGGGCGGCCACAGTCGTCGGCGGAGAGGAGGAGCTGCCAGCGGCCGGTCCCTTGTTGCCAGACGCGGAGCTATCGTTCTGGCCCAGATAGCGTGGCATTAACATGGATGTGGTTCTGGTGGTTCACTCTTTAAAACTCCAAACAGCTGAAAATCGTTTTAAATAACAAAAAAATATCAAATTAGTTTGGAAATTACCCAAAAGTAGTTTTTAAAACTACGAAATGTTCATTTCAACATCATCCTTCAAACCCAGTTTTGGAAAATTTCCAAAAGTTTTTGGGTACTCAAGAAGCACGAATATCTTAAAAGGTTGTTTCTTTTTTAGAAATAGATATTCATTTTTTTACAGGCCTGTCTTTTATATATTTTCAAACCCCTTTCCATCGTAAATATCTTAAAACCTTCGGATTTCTTATATTGCTTACGTAATATTTCTTCTTGCGCCTTATTTATTTGGAGTTACTGAGCTCCTAAACAGTCGTATCTGACAGATGCGAATGAAAATGAATGAATGAATATTATAATCTCCAAACACCATATGCTCTGTTGGTATCTTGAGAAAAAATCCAGTTTTGGGGTTTGTTATGTGTCAAAAGTGGCAAAAGCGTGGTTTCGGATACATTTTTGTCTTTAGAATCCACCACCGCCGGACTTGATTATTATTTACCTGCATAAATATATACACATTTGTTGGTGCAAACCCCGTGAGGTTGACGTGTTTCCAACTGTTTAACACATTCGCTCGCCCGCTCACGAATAAACAAATACACGAAGAGCTTACAAATCTAAACCGAGGAAATATATATATATATTTTTTATCGATTTTGATTATTTCAAAACGAATAATGGCCACAAAGAAAACGTAAAAAGCGAGCAAGTAAACTTCCACAGATACACTCTCCCGCAAACACAAACACAGCCGCAAACACACACCAGCAAGTGGGACACTCTCAATAACAGAACTTTTTCGAGATAGTGATTTCCAAATGCAAGTAAACAAGATACGACAGCCAGCGAGCCCCGAATAAAGCATAGAAAAACGGAAACAATTCGAATCTCGCACCCTGCTGCTGCTTCTTGTTTTCCTGAGCGCCGATTACGCATCGGTTAATTTGGAAGTATGTTTGTAGTTTGTGAGATACGAAAAGTACGAAAACGGCGGATTGCGAAAAAGTTGACTCAAAAGAAATACAAAGAAAGAGAAATATGTACCTAAAATATTGAGTGTGCTAAATAGATTCTACGCCATGGTTGAGTTTGGGCAATTTAGCGATGACGCGTTCTCAAATCCCTGAATCGAAAGCAAAATTGAACCGAATCCGCATAGGTTTTAGCCGAGTAATTTTCCAGCGACTTGAGATTCCCACCAGGCACAGTGGTCCATGTTCATATTTGGGCAGCTTTGAAGCTGTTCTAGCCGGCGAACTGGTCGGATTGGGGAGCATCACGTATAAATAACCGATAAATTCATTGCTGGCAGGCTGACGGAAATTGTAATTTGTAATTGCAAACTTAATTTAAATCGCTTGGGGGCACTGTAATGCAAAAATACGATAATAAGCTAACGAGGGGGAGCAGATGGGGGCTTGGGGGTGACAGGCAGAGAGAACGAAGGAGAGTAGAGAGTGCCGAACTAGCGCAAGAGAGATGAAACGAGCACAAGCTGTGCTCTCGGCTCACAGACACGACACACGCGGCCACTCCGAATTACGCTTATTATGTGCAGTTGAGAATTTCAAGAAAAAGAACGAATCGAGTTTTCCCAATTACCCATCGCAATATTTCCAACTGGCAAGTGACTTGCCCGCGATGACTCTACCCCCGGGCTTTTCGTGCTAATCAGTTACACCCTGATATTTTTAATGCACATGCCTGCCATAAGTTTTCAATAATTCGACTTTAACTATTCCAGCAGAGCAACACCTTGCACGCACACAATCACAGACGCCACTTACCAGCACAGCGCCAGAGAGGCGAGAGAGCGAGAAAGAGTAGAAAGAGAGCGTGGTTTTCAGTTTTCAGGTTTCAGGCTGAGAAAAGTGGTACCGTCGCCGCTAACGACGGTTTCAATACTAATTTCAAAACTCGAAAAAGCGACGAACGGGCCTACGAAAACCAAACTATATACACGCACACAGCGCCACTCGGCGTGCATGTACACGCCCCTGGGTGTCTGTATGAGTGCGCTTCGGCGTTATATATTCGGAAGGTACAAATAATGGTTATGGTCGCTAGTTGTTTTTGAGATTGCGAGAGATTGCCGGAGAGACAGTTGCCTATTATTTTCGCTTTTTATTTTGCCTTTTCTTCTTTCGTTTCCATTTAGCTCTTTTTGTGGCTGTTTGCGTTTTTTACTTCGCTCTTTTTTCAAGAACGGGGTTATTTCGGGAAATATAAATTTATGGGTTTGCGCACACACACACACACCACACAAACATACTGCCATTTCGTAAGCAAGTTGAAATCTCTTGGATAATGATTTTTCAACTTGTTCGTGTTTTTCGTCATGGCGTTGCCATTCACAGTTAAACGAAGCTACATACATATCTCGTTTTCGAGATAGGTAGATAGATAGATAGATAATCTAAAAGTAGTTCGGTAAAAGGTTTTACTTTAAAAAATTTTAATTTTTTTAATATTTTACAGTTTTGTTTTTTATTACTAATTTTTGAACCATACCCAATTTAATTGACATTTTTTAAATTGATTTTTTTTAACTGTATTCAGTTTTACTGTAAATATAATATTTTTTTTTTTTAAGTGCTCTGTATAATATGTTTTATTTATTGACAGAAGCTTTTTTGTGAGGAACGATTGCTTTCTTTTTCTTTATAATAAAGTAAACGTATCATATTTGTATCGTATAAATACGATACGCTTACTTTATCGATGTTCCACTGTAAAAACCGATACGCAGAGATTACTCCATACCCTATCGGGATAAAGTGCGTTTCAAAAAAACCAGTGTGCAGGTGAGCAGCAGCAACCCTTTTTCGACAAAGTATATATACATAGAAGTGCGAACACAATCGCTGAATACTTGTACTTGCCTCATTCAGCCGTCAAGCGAGCTTCCTTAAGTTTCGGGGTGGCAGATGCGAGGCTGAGAATGAGAACGAGAATGAGTATCTGAGTTTCTTAGTACCTTGTATCTGACAGTCTTGCGGCGAACTCGAAACTAGATTTACAAGTATTGAGCGGACCCGATTCCGAAATTCGAGTTCGAATTGGAGGTGCCAGAACAGGAAACTTGAACTCCACTCCATGGATGTGGATGGGCAGCGTGGCAGTGTGAAGCTGGGAAAATGCAGAAAAACCTTTCGCATCTGCACGAATTACGTATCGCACGAATGCCGAGCGAAAAGCGCACGACTTATCTGAGTTAAAATATAAAAAAAAAGTGAAAAGTATGACACATACTTTTACAAGTTTATATGCACATCGATACTGCAATGTAGAACACTCACACCAGTACTTACTTTATGTATAATAATATCGAGCTTGAAATGAATAAAAAGTTCTGTTCGAAAGCAAATAAAAAGAAAGCAGGAAAATTGAGAGACGCCAGCTCTGAAGTGCAACCTCTGATTTTCGTCTCTCTGCTGACTAAAATTCTCTATTGGAACAGGTTTTTTGATTCCCAACCTTAATCTCAATATGTATTAGCTCATCTAAATGGTTTTCAATTCTGTTTGTTTTTTATGCTAGGTTTCACAGTTTAATCTTGTAACCTATTTGCACTAATGAGCGGAAAAAGAAATACAAGTCTCTATTTGAAAATCTAAAGAACTTTTCTAACATAGAAGATATATTTTATATTTTTAGA
>VNJT01010853.1:0-14579 GCA_008042655.1 Drosophila burlai | reverse complement strand
TTATTTTTATAAAAACTTTGAATTACTTTAAATTCTAGATTGATTTTAGTGAACACTGTGAACTACCTAGAGCTATTCCCTATTTACGGGGGCCCCCAGAAACTTATTCTCTAATCTTGCACTTCAGATAACGTAATTTTGCCATGATTGCGAACCAACATATGACAAAGCAAGGCATTGATTGAATCGTCGACAAAAGGCCCTCATTATAGTGTGCCCTAAGCCGGCTAAGACCACACAACCAGTTAACATGCGAGGTGGTGCACTAACTAATCACACCGGACTGAGTGATTGAGCGAGTAAACTATGTCAGGTTCCACAAAGACTGCGGACTGATAAGCTGCAAAGGCCTCCCCAACTTTCAGTTGGGCGAGTCTATAAATAACCCATGATTGTTGGTTTTATGGATGGGCACAAGCGGAAATTGACCATTTGGTTAACTTGGCTCAAAGACCTTTGACAGTGTTGGTCAATGCAAAGCAGCTGCCAACTGGGGAGTGGTCGTCCCCCCGCCTCGACGACGGCTGCTACGGCGATGATGATGATGATCAATGGCTGGTCATTCAATTTTGTAAGCAAAGCGTAAACTGATTGTGATCGAAGGCTGCAAGCTTCGGTGTAAGGCCTCGCCAGATTGCAGACTGCTGCAGTCACTGAACTTGCAACAACGCCAGCAGGATGAAGAGCGGTAGATGGCCGGAGCGGAGCAGGGGAGGGGGCTGAGCACAGGCAAGGGAGACGTCAAAAGGCCAACAAACGCGCACACATACCAAGACCAGCACACATGGCCAACATTGTCTGGGGGCCAACTAATAACAAACAACCGGCTTTTGCAGCCAGGCGCGAACAGAGAAAGAAAAGAGAGTGCGGCGTGGCCAACATGGTATTTCTGGGACTCTACCAAGCGTTGCTAGTAAATTTGATCCTCATATACTATACAAACAGTAATATTATCTCACAAATTTGTATACTATTTTCTCCAGAGTTTTGATTATTCAGCAAGGAAAATTAAACACCTTTAAGAAGAGTATTTAAAATTACAAATTACTTCATGGTAAGTGCAACTTGATTATATTACTTAGCTACTTCACTAGAAATATATTATTTTGTCTGATCAATCTACTTTGCTAGTTCAGCTATACTTTTTCAAGTGCTTGGACTTGTGGAATTCCGACTGTATCGCGAGGGAAAGAGTTAGGGGGGAGGTGTGAGTGAAGGAAAAGTTTGTTTACTTTGGAGGCACCGATTTTCGTCTGCCACAAAACTCGTTGCTGGGCATGCGCATAAGTCACTCCCAGTTGATGGTTGCTGTGGCCTTAGCTGTTGCTGCAGCTCATGTTGATGTTGCTGCTGCTGCAAATTGCGCGAATTCCTTGGCAGCCAAGACAGAGCACATCTGTCGTCACATTGGGGCATTCGTCGCTTCGCAACACTGCCTTCCCGGCGAGGTGAAGGCCGCTTCGAAAACCCGATCCGAGGTCCACTCTCTGAAGCTGATCCAAGCCAAGTCACCAAATAATTGTAAGGCCCGCATCCCGGCGAGCGCATTTGAGCCGAGAGCCAGCCGCACTCTCGGCCATAACGAATTCGCAATAATGTGCATTTTATTAGATTCCACTCCTTCAACACCACACCACCCCCTTCTTCTGGCCAAACCCCACTTAACTCTGAGTGCATTTTCCGCTTGAACACGATTTCATTTAAATTTTCCTCAAGCATTTTTCCCTTGCCCTTTGGGGCCTCACTGCTGCCCGGAGGAAGGAAATGTTTTTGCATGGCTTGAGGTGTTGGATCTTGGCAAATGGCTTGAGGTTGTCAGCCGGCCGTAAAATACGTGCGTTTTCCAGTTTCGGTAAAAGAGCTGGGCCTAGGTAGTGGCGAAGGAAATCACTTAGTGGCTTCTCCAAATGATTATGACTCCCTTAGAGGAACTGCAGGAGTAATAACTCAGTAATAACTACGCAATTTTAATCAAATTAAATGCTTTATAAAACTATGTAAGTGATGTTTGCGAACTCCAGTTTAGTTTACATAAAATATAAAAATACATAATGTAATAATAGATTAAAATGAGATATATTTCAATGGCAGATAACGAAGCTCCTTACAAACAATGGCTTTGTATTCGTTTAATATTTTTATGGTTAATACATTCTATAAGCCATCCTGAGAAACTCCCCACGAAACTCTTAAGTTTCAAGTGTAGTTACATTTGCTACAAATTCAATTGTTGCATTGCTATTCCTCTTTTCCTAGAGCTGTTTCAATTAGCTGTAGATCTTCTGTAGGACGGCCTCTGGGGAGCTGAAGAGCCACACAATAATGAAGAGAAAAACTTCCCATCTGATCGAATGAATTTTAGTTTGTTAGTCGCGACTGCAACATCCACATTCACAAGGCAGACAGACAATTCCACTGTCATTTATTTTATTTATTCGAGTTGCCTGGCTTTTCGTGTGGCAGCCAAAGCCAAAAGCAACCGCAGCGGTAAGCAAACTGGCTCCAAAGAAATAAAAGTGAAATCTTTTCCCAGAGAGAGAAATTGTTGCATTTAGACAAAATAAAGTCTCTACTAAGTAGGAAAGTGTTTATTTGCACTGAATACGACACGAGAAGTAGACAAACAATTGCTTCCAGGTACTCAGTATACAATATCAATTCGGTAATCGGAACCCCACAGATCGGTCACTGTTCGTCGAAACTGTGAAGTAACCCGAACCCATTTATCAAAAATTAAAAACAGAAATAAAACTAAAAGCGTACGACAGGCCTGAAAATTATGCGTTAATTAACATGGCAGCTGGATAGCGGATAAAGGCCCGAAATACCGAATGCGAAGGTCTCTCGTGGGGGATCTGGTTTTAAGGTTCCCCCTAAATCGACTTTGACATGTGACCCCCAGCCCCGCGCCCTGAATGACCTTCGCAGCACAACAAAAATGACAAAAACAAAAACCAGTGGACATAATAGCCAGCATAAACTTAAGCCCCAATTCAATGCTTTAATTACGCTGAAAGAGGGGCGGAAAAATTGATCGATCGCATTTTTGGTAATTTTTATTATTGCACTTCTTGGCTAATCGTTGCCAGCAGTTCCCCTTCCTGGAAATTTGACGTAACAATCGAATAATGTCGGCCAACCCCTGGCCCATAAATTAAGTAAGAACAAAGAAATATTTTCGCCAAATTCTTTCACAGAGATAGCGCACGAATTCAATTATTGGCAATGCGATAGGAAAATATATATACTTACTATATACGTACATATATAGCTTATCAAACGAACAGCAAAGAATTCATTCCAAATTTGTAATAACTACGGAAATGCAAATACACTTAGGATATACCATATCATGAGTGGATAATCAGAAATCCTAAACAAACAGCGCAAAAATCATAGGTACATATTCCAGGTTTCAATGCCCAGCACTCGCCTCTTGATTTCCAATCGTTGCACCTTTATGTCCCACTCCAAACAATATTGACTTTGTTAACAAAAGCCCAAAACGAAAAACAAATACGAAACTTAATTGCTACAAAAATGCAAACAGAGAAATGTTTTTATTTCACCTGAGAGGAGAGCTTGGGGCGTTGTGCCGCTAAGCAAATAGACAACTTGACGTTCTTTTGATAATTGCTGATAAACGTTGACGCTGCATTATAGGTACTATATATGGACCCAGTCTATATGTCTAGCCGGTCTCCTCTGTTGACTCTAATCAAGCGCCCTCTCGTATTCCGTAAGCACACAAATAAAATCCGATTGAGGCGCAGTTCGAGGTGCAATCAGAGCCCTGTATTTGCATAAATGGGTGACTGGACAGCCGGGTAAAAATAATATATATACTCAGCTGATAAGACCGCCTGAAGGTTGCGAAGTGTTAATAATTGCAGTATTTAAATGAGATCGCAGAAACAAAGGTGGAAGGGATAAAGGCAGAACAAAGATAACCCAGACAGGGCCTGGCAAAGGGTAGTCCAAATATTTACCTAGCATTCAAAGCGGAGAATGTATCTACCTTTGGGGAAGCTGTGCTCATCTTGATATCTGCTTACATCTCCTCCCGTTTATCCACTCACTTCAACCTGGTTTTATGCCTGGCGTAATACATTAAAAATTCACGAGTTTTCCGTCATTTATTGCCCGACAGAACCGACTTATATAACAGAGCCCAACTTGACGCGTTAAGGCCACAAAAAGAACTGAGCCATTTTTCCGGGACGGAAGCATTCGGGCCAACTGATAAGGCCCCGCAAGCCGACAGAGGCTCGTCCTGAAGTTGGGCACACAGGAACGTCGAAAGCCATTGCCATGCATACTTGGGACATTTGGCAAGCACCTAAAACTTTGCAATATCTGTAGGTATATAGGGGTATATGTGTACATGGAATATATAGGTCACAAGCTGACGTCCCTGCTGCAGGGACTGGGAGTGGGTACATAACTTCGTTGCACTCGTTTTTCTGCTTCGGGAGCGACGACCCGAGCGGGGAACAGCTGTTGGTTCCCATCCCCTAACTGCTCTGTTAACAGGCTAACAGGGGTGGGGTTGGGATAGGCTTATTGGGTGGTTAGGGGTGGCCAAATGTCGTAACATTCAAATGAAAATGTTCTATGGACTCCCCATAGGAATCTGAATTCTGTATAAAATGACGTTGGAGTATTGGCATACGTTATGTAAGTTATATTTTCGAGCATATACATATCTCAAATATATTCTCTGCACTCCAATAAGACTGATACTTCGCCAGACACGAGCTCATAATTCCATATTAAATATGTATGCTATATTAAGATATTAAAATAGGTTGGTTAAGGTCTTGAATTGATCGACAAATTTAATTAATTTAATCACGGTACTAAGACTAAGTATGTCCTTTTCTACCGTGCATTTTAAGCACATTTTATCCTGCCACAGTAAGGCGCGAACAGGACAGTGGGTACACAAATTTGTATACAGAGCTGAACCAACTCTCAATTTTTGTGCGTTATACACACACAACAAATGGCAGTGGCAATTAATTCTTCCAGTGCTCTTGGAGCTAGGTCAACAGTTTGTATTTTATATACATGGTTCTTATATACAAATTCATCACACATATATACATACGTATGTGGATGCGTTAGGAATGTATCCTTTGAGTGGGTGGCTGGCGAAATTAAAGCTACCCCTCAACCATATTTGACAATTGTCTGAGGGGAGTTGTGCCGCCCCCAAAGGAAGCCTCACAGCTGCGATAAGCCAACTGTTTGTGTATTCGACATTTTCAATTAGTGGCATACACATCCTTGGGGACATTAATGAGTAATTAAAAAAAAGTTCGTTTTAATATTCGGATTATTTCCTGTGGCGAGTGGGAATCTTTTCAAGACCATAACTATTAACTCGAACAGACGCTAATAACATGATCGCCGCTCTGATTACAAACCAACAAGTCCAACTCATTAAAAATCGAACAAATCTCAACTCTCAAGGCGAGGCATTAAATCAAGCTTCGAAACTAATCGCGCTTTAATGATAAGCAGCCGGCTGAATCCCAGAGACCGAAGTTAACAATCAGGTTGCATTTTAATTATAGAGTATACTCACGAAGTCGAACTAATAAATAGACATTGGGCGCCGTCAATTTACTAGATCTTGATAGGAGCTCAAATTGTGTGCGTTCTTGCTGGAAATACAAAAGGGACCAAAAAAGAAACAGTTCTAGGCAACATCCCTTTTTTAGGCAAAGAAAACAGCATGGGACACAAGAAGAAAATTCAGAAACTATACGTTTCGGTTAGAGCTCATTGAATATTAATTTATTATAAATTGAAATTTAAAAACCACTCCTGGAAGTCGTTGGTAAACTTGAAACTATATATGTAGTTATATTTTGCTAAATGTATGCCTAATACAGCATTATAAAATGTTCAACCCAACCTATTTGTCAAAGTATCATAATTATTTTTCCACGTGTATTGCAACTGAACGTCTGAAAAGAAATCACCCCCCGAGGCATTTCCGTTCGTGTTCATTGAGGAAAGCGGGACGGACAAAAGAAATCCCAGCGAGGGCGAACTAATCCACAGGCAAGTGCATTTTCCATTTTCCAGACCTGCGTGCGTGTGAAAACTGAAAATGGTTGGAATAACAGGTAAGTTAATAAGCGAGCTCTGCCACCGAGACGCGCCGCACACCGAGCATTTTCACTAAATACCCCGACATTGTTTCGAAGCCGGTGACGTCGGCAAAAGACAGTCATGAAAAGCCTGGAACATCAGTGAAATAAAACAATTCGTTTCGCAGCCACAACCCGACCAAGTGGGTTCTACTCTGCCGTACTTCACACACACAGCCGCTTCCCGGAGTGGACAATAAACATTTTGTACAATAATTGCACAAGTGTCACTTGTGCTTGTTGGTGGAACAGGTAGGAGACAAGCCCAAACTGGGCCCAGAAAACTATGGTGGTGGTAATACAATGTTGGCAGTGGCAAGTGCTTGTGGTCGGTTATGAAAGACTGGAGAGTAAACCAGAAATTGTTACGAAATCGCACACAAGGTGCCCCTAGAAGGGAAGTTTCCAAACTGAGTTGAATTTAATTAATATTGATTAGTAAAAGCTACATTAGATTACAACAAAATCAATTTTTAGTTGACCCCAGGGTCAACTCCGAAATTTCAGGGGAAATGCCACTTAAATTCACGGAATTCCAAGTACTCTGGCTCCCGGTATCCGTGAAAATCGGAGTTGGCATAATAGGGGGCAAGCTTACAAAACTTTATGAAAATGAAGCGTTTCCCTCAATGTAATTCTGATTACCTCAGCGGCCAGAAGAAAATGGTTCAGGGGAAAAGTCCGGGCATCGCAAACACTTTCAATTGAAATGTAAAGAAATACTGCAGCTGAGAAACAACAAAAAATCGGACAAAAACAAATGGCCATAAAAATGAAAATTGCAACTTTGGAAATTATGCGGCAAACGAGTTTTGAGCAGCAGCGGCGCCAATTTTCCACGGGGAGTTTTTCGTGGAGCGGAATGGTGGGTGCTCGGGTGAGAGGGAAAATGCAAAAAGCTGCCGGGGCACCCTTTTTCCTCGGGTTTTCCAGCTGCCGCTGGCGGCAGCTACTATTATTTGTATCATTAAGAAGCGCTTCCGTCTTGCAGGCGAACTGAACTCACATAAATTGACGCACGAGGCGCGCAAAAACAATAAGATGGGAAAAGCATAAACAAAACAGCAGCAGCAGCGGAAAGAAACGGCGAAAAACAGACGGCAAAGAAAATAACCAACGTCAATAGAGGAGGGATATACACGGGGAAAAATATTTCCATTAGAAATTTATCATTGGTTTTTATATTTAAAAGCTTCTTCTAAGCAAAAACAGTTGGTAAAATAAGAAATATCGTTGATACTCAACAAATAATTGATGCTTTTTACAGAAATTCAAATATATTTGATAAATTAAATAAAAACTTTATTTCTGTGCAGGGGGGCTGACTGTAAGCGGGAGGAAGGAATTGATTTTCATGTGTGGGGCTTGGAAAAATGTATCCGCCTGGGGAAACGCTTTTGGATAATTGTGTAATGTCCCCGAACGCCGCGGCTCCCACGCAAGGCCCCCACTCTCCCTGCTGCCAATTGCAGCAAAAAGTTGCCAACCACTTGAGAGACTGTCACCCGGAGCGATTTATTACGGCTGAAGTGGGTGGCACTAGAAACGGAGAACGGGAAAAGCTTGTGCCCACCGGGAAACCTTCGAAAGCCGCCACCCTACACTCGAAAAATTAAAAAAGTATAAATAAAATTATTACACTACCTTAAAGAAATAAATAGATATATTTATAAGCCAAGAAAAAGTACTAAAACTACTTTCCAAATTTGTGTATTGTACAAAAATGGCTACGAATTTTTCAGTATTATCAACTATTCTCTTTTGTAATACACCTCAATAGGTTTCTTACGCTTGCTAAGTTTAACTTAGGAAAGTTTTACTAGAGATGACAATATGTACACACAGTCAGAGAGTGTCGACGGGTTTGTAATCCATACCATACCGGTCATTTCGAATGCCTTTCTCCTATTCCATCCCATCGGATTCCATACTATACCTTAACCATCACGCCCAGCAACCCATCCGATCCGATACAATCGAATCCAATCGCCCTTGTCAGCGGATTTGTTGCGAAAGTTGGCCGGCTTGGGCCGCCGCTCGAAAATCAAATGAAGCATGAAGAGGCCTGAAATATTAGCCAAGTGCTGGCGAAAAATGCGTCGCCCTGTCGCACAACTAGGCAACCCTGGCAACTGCATTCCGCAAATGCAATCAAATCAACTTTCCAATGATGGATTTTTGCTTTTGACTATAATTTAGCCATTTTTCCTTCGTTTCTTTATTTTTTGCCATTACCTTATTAGCTAAAAACCTGTTGCTCAGGTGATGACGATGATATCAAAAATAAATGACCAGGCGCCTAAACGCAGCTAGTTTAAGTGCTGACGATATTTTTTGGCATGCAAAGTGAAAATGACGAAGGAAAATAAGACGAACAGGCAGGCAGGCACAGAAACTCATGTCAAATGTGCGAAAAATGTTTTAAAAATATATTCGTAAGGTATTGGCAGTTGGGGGAAAACTTAAAACACGAAACTATGGAAACTGTGGACAGATCGGAGATACATACATGTATAAGAAATAAGAAATGTACATATTTATGTATAAGACTCCCGCTCTTGTATTCCCGGAGGCAACCCCCCAAAAATTTTGATAGAACTTATGTCCGTAACCCTCGGTTTTACAATAATACATATATTCTTCTAACTTTTAAGGAACATAATATTGAAATATTAATTCGGCTACAAAAATCAACTCAATATTTGTTTTGTCTTAAGTAAATATTCATAATTTTAAGAACACCGAAAATATAGATTAAACGATTATAAACGTATTAAATAATAATAAGTCCCGAGCTTAAGAGAATATTATAAAATGGTCAAAACGCCTTATTTTCAGCAATACATTATTTTTAATTAAAAATAAAAAAACGAACAACTTTTTTCACTTCTCAGCAAGTATAAAACGTATAAGTGTACGCATTTTTTAAATAACCCAACTCAGATTATTTAAAATAATAGTATAACAAGTTTTAAGGAAGAAAAATTGAAAATATGGTAATAGATAATCAAAATATTTTAAACTGATTAAATAAATAGTATTACCTATTAGTGTTACTATGTAAATACAATATCTTTTATTTTCAAGACTTACTAACTTTTAACAATAGAAATTTAAAATTTAAATAAAGTTAATTGTTTAAAATACTCACCACATTAATTCGAGACTGTTATAGTTATTTTTTTTATTTCCTTAGCTGCAGCAGTGGCTTTATACCGAAAAAGTTGAGATATGCAGGTTACGAAAATCACGCACTCTCAATAGAGTCCCAATAGTTGTTGTTGTTGTTTGGAGCTGCTTTTTTCAGGGGGACACAACCAAAAATCATTAGAAATTTCTATACGCAGACGAGCAACACGTACACACTCACACCCTCTCACACAGCATCTCACACACACAGGCAGGCGAAAACGCGAAGCAGAAAAAAAGGAACGGAAAACGTGTTTGTTGTTTGTGTACTGTTGTTAGAACTGTAGTTGTTGTTTTAGTTGCTTTTGCTGTTGGCCATAAGCGGCAGTCTTCGTTTGTTGCTTGTATACGTAGTTGTTTAAACTGGTATTGGGTAGCGAGTAAAATAATTTTTCTGTGTCGTAAAATGTGCAACAAATTTAAATTTCTGTATATTATTCACTTTTTTCCGTTTCAGTTTCCCAGCGAAATAAAACGGCACTCACTCAACACGCACACACAGCAACCAAGGCAGCCCACACCCACACACACGCAACAATGATTAGACCGCCGACAAATTCACAATAATTTCCATTATTAAACAGGTGCAATATTTTCACAGTAATTTCAATTTAACACGATTGAAAACAAAAGGTTCCAGGAACCGCGCACTCATCCGAACGAGAACTTAAATAAATATTGTTGACTTTTCCTGTATTTCTTATAATTTACCGTGCCAATCACGAAGTGGCGTTCATCCGCGACTCACGTCCGAACGCGGCAACATTTATTTATTTATTGTTTATAGTAGAGGTGGAGAAATATCGATGCTAACATCGATGTCATCGATGTTTTCGAAAAATTACAAACATCGATGTTTTTCAAGGAATCATCGATATTTTTCATCGATGGCTTTCCTCTACCGTTGTCGATAAGACATTTGTTCCTGAACAAGAACAAACGCGTAAATAGTATTGAATAATATTCTTCGTTTCTATTTTAATTTTCTTCAATAAAAAGTTCTTAAAATTTTTAAAAAGATATGGAAAATTTGTGCTTTTATTAGAAACAGTATCAAAAGTAGAAATAAAATAAGAACAATTGTTTTTTTTTAACATCGATTTTTTCGATGCTTTCGGCGATTGTTTTTCCGCCAACATCGATGTTTCTCCACCTCTAGCTTATAGGGTTGTTGATAATATATCAAATTATCAATACATCGATATTTTTCTAAAGATGATATATTTGTATCATGATTTCTTGTTTTCCTAAAGCGCGAAAAGAAGAAGAAGAAGAAGAACTTTCTGACTTTTCGCTTTCTCGTTAGTTTCCTTTCTTGTTAAATTTAAATCCGACATAACACTGTTCCAATATTATCATAATTTTAATATGTAATTTAAAAAAAAAGAAATACTAAAATATAAGCATTTATTTTAAATACTAAAATGTAAGCATTTAATTTCTGTAGAATATAATTTATTATACCCTGGCCGGGTATTATAATTTTAGTCAGAAGTTTGCAAAGCAGTGAAGGAGACATTTCCGACCCTATAAAGTATATATATTCTTGATCAGCATCAACAGCCGAATCGATCTAGCCATGTCCGTCTGTCCGTTTCTACGCAAACTAGTCCCTCAGTTTTGAAGCTATATGAATGAAACTTTGCAGATAGTCTTCTATATGCTCTCACTGCTATACATATATGTTGGAACGGGCCGGATCGGACGACTATATCTTATAGCTGCCATAGGAACGATCGGAAATTTTTTAGAACAAAATTTTAACTTAGGCAATTTTCAACATATTTTCATTAAATTTCAGACATGACCATTTTGTATATTCTAGAATTTCGGTTTTAATTTGATCGAAATCGGACCACTATAGCTGCCATAAGAATATATATAAATTCATTTAGTTTGTTCGCAACATTTTCGTTTGCAACATTTTTTTCGCAACATTTTTTTCGCAACATTTTTGCTCGCAACATTTTCGCTCGCATCATTTATGTCAATACCCGAGAAAACGAAAAAGTCTTACTTACTTACTGCAAGGGTATTTAAACTTCGGCATGCCGAAGTTAGCTTTCTTTCTTGTTTATTTTTAAAATATCCAGTTTTTTACTCATTTCTTTGTTTGGAAAATGTAGGTTTAAAATGAAAATGAGTGAAGCGACCAAAGGCTCATTAAGGGAATTTCTGATTATAAATTAAATCTCTTAAAATTTACTCATTATAAACACAGAAGTTTGTATACCCTTACAGCTTGCAATTTGACCAAACGGGTTCGGTGAAGACTCTTTTACTGCTTTGACTTCTGACTAAAAGTAGAATGCTCTCTGAAAGGGGATTAACGGGATGTAAGGGAATACGTATGGGTTTTCCGCTGAGTATTTATATTCCACTGCCTGATTCTTATTCTTAATAAAAGCTTAAAGATCCGCGAAATCGGAGAGTTCAGTATCAGTCGAGATTTTCAGTCGACATTTGAGGGTCTTTATGGAAAGATCATGGAAGAAACTTGTTTGTGGCTCTTGAACAATAGATCGCTGCTATCATGGGGTATTTATAAGAGTAAAGTGTAACTTTTGAAATCTAGAATTTTCATTGTTCTTAATCGTATTTAGTTAGGATTTCTTCGCTAATTTGCCTGTTTATGACGATAACAGTATATTTATTTGTAAATAAGCTTCGTAATCACCTCGGAATGTGCCTTGTATTCCTACTATTAAGTGGGTCTGTATTCCAGCTTTACTTTGAGTTTAACATAGATAAATACGCCAAGAAAGAAGGCTTTTGTCTGGCTGCAGGTAAGTGAGTTTAAAATGTGAACCAGTAATTGTATATGTATGTATAACACAAATATCCCTAGGTTACACTGTGTACTTCTTCGTACAGGCGTCTGGACTTTGGGGCGTTGTTTTCAGTCATGTTATATGGAAAGGATTGAGAGTTCCGAATCGTAATGATCCCGGAAACACGTTCCTGGTCTACAACATATTTGCTTGGGGCACGGCGGCTTCTCTAACAACATGATTCGTTATGATTGCTGGTTGGATACTCGTATCTATTATACCAATGCTATCAATATTTACATCGAAATTCCGAGAGGTGTGATGGATTCCTACAGAGTGATCATGTTTACCCTGACTGCCTTTCACATTGCAAAAGTTAAGGGTGAAATAAGGAAGTTCAACCGCAATGACGACAGGAGGACAAAACTAAAATCGGATAAGAAGAAGTTAAATTAAATTTAATTTGGATTTAGATTGCATTTTGAATTTAATTTGTATTATTTAATTTTAGTTCCACATCCCGATTACAGTTTTCTAATGCTTCTGCGGCTCTTTAGCATTAGGGCAATGTCGTGGAGCTTAAATATACTCTATAAGATAACGGTGGGTGATATTAACTTGGCAATCTACGTAATGTATTTATACTTCGAGCTGTCCTTTGGGATACTCATTTTTGCATTATTTATTATGAAGTGTAGCACGCTTCGACTTCTGATGGAAAGGTAAGCCCTTTACAATTTGTAAGTCGATATTGAACCGTGATTCCTGTCTCTATTCAGAATTCGGTACACTCAAACGGATAGAATGGAACGACGTCAAACGGCCTAATATCCTTAGCTGTCGAGGTACATATACCGAAAGATCATTGCATTTGATAGATTTAATAATTTTCTTCTACCTTACAGCCACAAAGGGGAATATGTAAAACCTATTAATGTGAAAAGTAGAAAATAATAAATAACCAAAAAAGCCTAAATCTAAGTAGCTGTCAATGTATCCGAACTCACCAATAGGAAACATTTTTCCTTAACATTAATGATAAAATTAAAAGCTTGAAACCGTTGTTCCTTAAAGTAAGGTACTGATATAAGATAAATTATAAAGAAGAAGAAGAACAATATTCTGACTTCGATTTCTCGGGTACGGGTAAGAGCGTTGACAGATCAGGAAACAAAACAGCTGTGATTCCTGCTGCGAAATAAATTTATTTATTTATTTCGAAAGCTAGATATGGAGGGAAATTCAAAACATTATTAATCAAAAAATATATCGATCATTTTTTTAAGATGATTTATATCGTGATTATTTCCTTGCATAAATATCGAAATATCGATGTTTTTATATGATACTTATCGATATTTTTCAACCAGTGCTGCCAATCATATTCAAATTACCAAAATTAACTAAAATCAAATGGCAAATGACAGAGAAAATAATATAAACAAGAAATGAAGCTAACTCCGGCATGCCGAAGTTTAAATACCCTTGCAGTAAGTAGAAGAAGAAGAAAAATGTTCTGACTTTCCGCTTTCTCGGGTGCTGACATAAGGTAAATGTTGCGAGCGAAAAATGTTGCGAACAAACTAAATGAATTGATATATTCCTATGGCAGCTATATGATATAGTCATCCGATTTGTATAAAATTAAAACCGAAATTCTAGAATAATACAAAATGGTCAAATCAAATCAAATTATACGAAAATAAGTTGAAAACTGACTAAGTTATAGTTCTTTTCCTCAAAAATTTCCGCTCGTTCCTATGGCAGTTATATGATATATGTAGTCGGCCGATCCGGCCTGTTCCGACATATATAGTAGTTAGAGCATTTAGAAGACTATGTGCAAAGTTTTATTCAGATAGCTTCAAAACTGAGGGAGTAGTTTGCGTAGAAACGGACAGACAGACGGACATGACTAGATCGACTCGGCTGTTGATGCTGATCAAGAATATATAAACTTTATAGGGTCGGAAATGTCTCCTTCACTGCGTTGCAAACTTCTGATTAAAATTTTAATACCCTGCAAGGATATAAAAACTACTTCATATTTTAAAGTCAACTCAATTACATTATTAAGTTGAATTGATATACATTTAATATAATAAATAAAATCTTTCATCAAGTTTCTCTGAAATCAGTGCTTAAAGTGGTTTGCGAAACAGTGGCATCTGCCTGTGTCACATGCGAACTCCTTACCTTTTTACAATTATCTGGAATACGAAGGATTGTCCGAAGTCGACCTTAACGCAAATTATAGTTCCCATTTTTCAAAATTAAAATAAGGGGTTGGCACGTTTTTTTTTAGTTTGAATGCGTACAAATGTCGCGTGCGACAATGCATATATCGAATTCACTTATGGTAACATAGAATTTCAATTGGATCAAGCGGGATAACAGTAAATGTAGTTTTATTTTGCACACTGAACTAGTTTTCGAGAATAGCTAATGCCAAGCTGTA
>VNJT01010851.1:0-10947 GCA_008042655.1 Drosophila burlai | reverse complement strand
ATAGTACCGGCGACATCGAGCGATTCAATATCCAGTCGGGAGCACATCGTGCCAGCTACGGTTCGCCGGGTCACCAGAAGGCAGTGCGCGGCGTGGCCAGCGATAATCTGAACCAGACCGTCGTCTCCGGCTGCTCGGAGGGCCTGGTCAAGTTCTGGGCTTTTAAGGGAAAAGTTGACAAGCCCGTAGCCGTTCTTCGGTTGGCAGATGGCGTGGCCATGATGCGGCAGCACCGCGAGAGCTCAATGCTGGCCATCGGCCTGGAGACCTTCAAGGTGTTCGTGCTGGACATGCACACGCGCGTGATTGTGCGCAAATTCTTCGGGCACACGGCCAAGCTTAATGACCTCACATTCAGTCCGGACAGCCGTTGGTTGATCACCGCCGCCATGGACTCCACGATAAAGGTGTGGGACATACCATCCTCCTACATGGTAGACCATTTCCGAGTGGAGGCTCCTTGTGTTTCGTTGACCATGTCACCCAACGGGGACTTCCTAGCCACAGCCCATGTCAATCTGCTGGGAATTTATCTGTGGGCCAATCGGACGCTTTTCAATCAGATTTCGCTGCGATCCATCGATCCGTGGGAGCCAGCTCCATATGTAGGATTGCCTACCAATGTCTGCGATGCCATGGAATTGGAGGACGGCTTGAAGGAGCTGATGATTGAGGACGAGGACGAGACGAAACTCGGCGAGCTTATTGATGCCAAATATGAGACTCCAACGCAGCTGTCCAACGAATTAATATCGCTGTCCGGATTGGCTGCTTCAAGGTGGCAGAATCTGCTGGATTTGGAGCTGATAAAGCAGCGCAACAAACCCAAGGCACCGCCAAAGGCCCCCAAGCTGGCTCCGTTCTTTCTGCCCACAGTTTCTGGCCTGGAACTCCGCTTCGATGTGGAGAATGGCCAAAAGCAGGACGAGAGCTCACGCATCAGAAAGGCCTCCACGCTGAACAATCTAACCGCTTTCGGACGGCTGCTGGAGGAAACTGCGACCAGCTACGACTTTCCCTCCGCTGTGACCCACCTCACCCAGCTGGGACCCTCGATGATAGACTTTGAGATCAAGTCCCTGCATCCGGAGGCCGGAGGTACCATCCTCGCCATGCTGCAGTTCCTCAAGCTTGTGGAGTTTATGTTCGGAACTAATCGAAACTTTGAGCTAGCTCAATCCTATCTAAGTGTCTTCCTACGATCCCACGGCCTGGGCTTGACGGAGTCCCCGGAGCTGGTGAGAGCGCTGCGTAGCGTTTCTCAGGTGCAGGAACCTGCCTGGAGGCGGGTCGAGGAGAAGCTGATCTACAGCACTGGCGTTGTGGCTGCACTCAGAAATTTCGCACATTAGTTGGTAGTAACTACACAAGTTTTCTTGTACAGATATTAACGAATAAATTTACAAGACAGATTTTAATTCGTTTTTTTTTATTACTGAGGAAAAGCAGAGCTCTTGATAATTCGACTTGTCTGGGGGAGCCATCAAGAGCGATGTCTTCTCTTGACCTGAAACCGTGAAAGAATGAAAGAGGTGCGATTTCAAAACGTTTCTCGTATTCAGTTTTTTATATAGTTTTGATTAGGAAATCGGAATTACGATTTGGAATTAGAGGAAATATCTTTATGACTATTTTAATATAAAGGCTGCCTATTCGTATTAAAGATATCGTAACAGAAGCAAACGCATCTTAAGGGAATCTTCTACTTACGAGGCCGAAATTTTGGTCTATTTTTAAAAATTAATTGTGAGAAAACTGTACAAGATAATGACATAATTCTTTTTCTATTACTTTTGTACATCTTTAAACTTAGCACTATGAAGAATTTAAAGTGTGTATAGCGAATCATTCGTTGTTTATATGGGGTCAAAGTGGGGTCATCAAAATTTTAGGGATAATTTTTCTGGTATCATAACTACCCTTCTGCCCCAATTGAAAAAAATTAATTTTATTTATATTCAGTTTTACGTTTTCTATGCTTCTCCGAGTACGATTTATTTTTAATAGAAATTGTTTTTAATATAATTTTTTTTTTTAAAGTTCCATTTTCAACCATGTTTTTTCACCTGTTGGAGGGTGTAAAAATTAAACAAAAAATTTAAAAAAAATTCGTACTCGGAGAAGCATAGAGAATTGTTTGATAAAGAAGTGAGAAAAAATTTGTTCAATTCGATGAAAATTACTGGTAGAAGTGATACCAGAAAGTTAAAAACAGGTGATTTCCGGGAAAACGCGTTTAAAGATAGGAAAAATGGAGGTGGCAATCTTTCGGGCTTCGTTTACCCATGAAGGAATGCGAATTTTACAAAACCCTTTATATGGCGTATTCCTTAAATCCTCTAGTATTTATTAAAAAAAAAAAAAAAAAATCGAAAATAATAGTAAGTAGAAGACCCCCTTAAGGTTGTATACCCTTTCAGTTCGTATTCAATAAATTCATTTAAATTTTAATAACACCTTGCAATTGTATAACGCGAGTCGAATGATGGGCTGTTAGCCAAATCATTTATTTATTATTCCACACATCAATTCTATAACTGCTCCTTCTATTTATTTATTTTCAGTTAATCTCAGATAACAGTTTAAAAAATATGCCCCATAGAAACTAGAAACAGTCGCCAGTCAAATTAATCACGCCAGGCGCTCTTACGTCTGCCGTAGGCCAGATATCTCCAATTGGCATTAGGCGAAGTGATTCATGCCCCAGATGACATGACTGTGCAACCGATAATGAAATTAGCAGATAACTGAAGCAGGCAAAAATTACACCTAGTAGAGAGGGGGAAATGAATATGCAGTTCGGTTGAAATTGTGTATTAATTATTTATTTGTTATATCCGTTTAAACTAACGCTTTTATTTATGCTGGAATTAAATAACTTAAACTTGTTTCTAGACGCGTTCGCTGGCGCGGACTTTACATACGGTTCTAGTGGCGGCTGATTTTGCGTTTCAGTTTAGTTTCAGTTTCAGTTTCCGTTTCCGTTTTTTGATTCTTTGACAATCCAACTCAACATAAACGAAATGAAAATGTTCTCATTGGTTTTCGAACAACCACGCGTTATAGACATAGTGCATATATCTGATAAGTTCTTTGATTTATACCTAAATATCGTAGCTTGCTTGAAATAACGTTACATCTCGATTGGTTGTGTCTCCTAGTGTGTTTGCTTGGGTGCTTTAGGGGAGTGTTCTTCGGCCATTGCAAGCGCAGTTACAGTTACAGTGTTCCGGGAGCTGGTTTACATATTATTACTGCTGGTTGATTGGATGTTTTATAGGGGATGTGAGTTGTCCGAAGTGCAAACACGCAGGGGGGAGGCGCTTAGCTTAACTCGATGTGCACTGCTGGACACGGGGACCATCCTGATAGCCACCATCGTCCTCATCGTAGGCCATGCGCTGGTGTTGCTGGCGGCGTTGCTTGGGATCAAAGTCCTCCTACAAAGAAGAGAAAAAAAACATATGCATTAAGAAGAGTTCTTATTTTTCCCCCGTCTTTCAACTCACCAAAACCGTCTGCTCTGCATCGATTGGAATGTCAACCTCCGGCGCCGGTGGCAAGCACTGTTTGAGCGTGGGCACCACAGACGGATTCATCACCTCCGGGAAGATCACCTCAAACTGAATGATCAGTGTGCCCTTCTCCATGGGATTCTTGAAGATCGGCATGCCCTCCTCGGCAATGCACTTGGTCATCTCGTGCCTAATGACTTCTCCGGGCTGGGTGGAAACGATAAGATCACGATCGTCCAATGTCTTGACGATGCGCTGGAATCCGCACAGGGCCTCAACCAACTGCAATGGCATCTTCATCATCAGATCTTGACCGGCATGCGCGAAGGTCGAGTGCTCCTTCTCGTCCAGCAAAATAATAATATCACCCGGCTGAGATTCCGGTTCGTGATCGCCCTCGCCCGTGAACACGATCTTCTGCCCGTCCCGCATTCCCTTCTCGATGTGGACCTCGAGCACCTTGCGCTCCCGCACAGTTTTCCGACCATTGCAGTTCTTGCAACGATCCTTCTCCTGGATGGTCTCCCCAGTTCCGGTGCACTTGCGGCACACCTGCTCGATGTGCTGCATGATGCCGGGGGCAATTTGCTGGACACGGGTCTCCACACCGTTGCCTCTGCACTGCATACACTTCTCAATGCTTCCCTTCTTGCCGCCGCGTCCCTCGCACTTGTCGCAGATGACGTTCTTCTGAAGCTGCAGCTTCCTGGTGGCGCCGTTGTACAGCTCGTCCAGCTGCACGGACATCTGATGCACCACATCCTTGCCGCGCCTCTCGCGTCTACGACCACCGCCGCCACCGCCAAAACCGGCGCCAAAGAACTTCTCAAAGAAGTCCATGGGATTGCGGAAGTCTCCGGAATCGGCACCACCCTTCTTAATAGCCGCCTCGCCGCCGTCGTCGTACACCTGGCGTTTATCCGCATCGGACAGCACCTCGTACGCCTGCGAGATGGCCTTAAACTTCTCGCCCTCATTGGGGTTCTTGTCGGGGTGGTACTTGAGGGCCAGCTTCCGGTAAGCCTTCTTCAGCTCATCAGGCGTGGCATTCGGCTTTACGCCAAGCAGATCGTAGTAGCCAGTTTCCTTGACCATTTTGTGAGCTGTTTACTGTAAACGAAAGAAGGGGAAAGGGTAATTAGCCGCACTGAAGAGCAAGAACTGAACCAAGTACCTGGAAGATATTCTTCATTTGTAAAATACTAAGGTTTATACTGAATTGTAAACAGATTTCGAAATACTTGCTAGTAAAACGAGCACAAACAAGCAAATAACAAGTACAATATACAAAATTTATAGAGGTAACTGATCGTTTAGTTTCCAAACGTCTTATAAAAATAATGCGGCGCCTACTTGCTTATTATTTATATCGTTTTTAAACAAAGTATAGCGGATTTCGAATAATTTAGTAAGTAACACAAGTCAATGTTTAACTTCCGACTAAACTTCAAGTTTATGCGAAACAAAAAATATTTACATTCAAATAACAGATTTGAGTTTGTGACAAAATAATATTTTAATATAGATTTTGGCTTCAATAACGTCCTATTTTTTTAAGACCTTTATTTATTTTGAAATCTTAGATTGTTTTAAAGAACTGAAAAGATTATAATTGCGATAAAACCTATAAAATGATGACTAAGAAATAGTGCAGTGTGCATATTTGTGTATAGTTTTACTTTTACTGAAGGATATTTATTGATATAAATCTAAAGAATCTCGAAATATTTTTGCTCCGAATCTCGTTACTTTGACAGCGATTTCTCGATCATTTTTGTTTTTTGGGCCCTCCCAATACAGGTGTGGGCATGGGTGTGGGGGGGGGGCGCCATTGCCGGAAGCTAGAGCCCGGGTTTCAAGGTCAGACCGCCGTCATGTGTGTGCGAAAATAACTGCGCCGTTTTCTAGACAATTTCTAGAACTTTTTTGCCCATTTCAATACACCGCGAGCAGCTGACGCTCTCTGCCCCCTTGTCGCCACCCCTCTCTTTCGCACACGCACACATACAGACAGTTTCTAGAAAATTTCGTCAGCCCGACGCAGCCCTGGTTGCGAACGGCGACCGTAAAGCAGAGAGCGATAATGAAAAACCATAGAACTAAAGGAAAATCAGACAAAGGGGAAAGGGCAATCACACGAAAATGTGTGAATGAATTAAACCGAGCTGGTCCCCATTAAAGTACACCACGTTTTCGCAAGTCACAAACGAGCCAATCATATTTTTTACCAAAGAAAGTTAACATGTACACACCTTCACATACAGGCCGTGTGTGTCTGTGTAGGTACCAACATGTGCCGCGCAAGACGCTGCGTCAGAATTATTGAACAAAAGCGAATTAGGAGAAAAAAAAGGGCAGCATTGGCAGAAAGCCATCGATTTTACAAAACCCAAAAACCAAAAGCGCATCTGCAAAAAAACAATTATCGCTGATTACTTAACGAGAGAAAAAAGAACAGAGCAAAAAGGAAGTGTCTACCAAATACACACACACAAGCATACACGCGCACGAAAATTAAAAGAAAAATGTGCAAAATCACTAGGGAATATCCCACCGCCGCTTACCTATTCCTCGTGTCGTGTGCCTAAAACAACGGATATTTCCAACTACGTTCCTCAAGAGCAACTCTATACAATAATTTTAATACACAAGTACTTTTCAACAGCTTACTATGGCCGCCACGCTTGGAAGAAAATGTATCGATACATCGATGTTTTCCCTTCTCTAGTGGAGAGCAGAATGTTGATGAATAATAGCCTTTTTCCACTGCTACATTTCAAAATTTTGAATGTTGGGGTGATTCCATTTTTACATTCGGCTACATTCCTTGTTTATTTTAGGTCTGACATGTCAAATATAAATAAGGAAAATCTCAAATTAGTGAGATTGAAGAAATAGCCACTATCTGCGGGTTCTACGCAATGCTATCGTGACTCTGGCCAGTTTGGAAGATGGGGAAGAGGATCTCATGATGGTATTCAATGCGATTTCCGAGGAGGACCCATTGGCTCCACATAAAGATCTACGCCAATCCCCGTGAATCTGAGCGTTTGTTAGTATCAAAGAATAATAAACCATGACGAATACTGTATCTACACCGCATTACAGAAGCGTTATTGTTGTTTTTGGGGACAAGACGTGCCACAAAATTACGATGCACGGAGAGAGTATATTTGATAAGTTTTACGGGTGAACTACAGGGGCTTAAGAAAAAGGATACCAATTTTAGTAACGCTTTCCCATTGGATAAGCGTATTGATATCACCTTGTATACTCTGGAATCTTTTGCGGAGAACCGCAGACTTGGAAACTTTTGGAGTGTTCTCCTCGATAGTAGAAAAGATTTTACACGAGTTCTGCGTGGAGTTTTACAGAGTGTTTGCTCCAAAGGACCTTGCCTCGTGATTTTATTTACACAGAAGAAGGTAGAAGAGTGCGTAAAGGGGATCGAAGCTTATGGAAACACCTAAAATTTTCTAAAAAATCTTACATTTTTGGTTTTTTTTTTCAAAATACTAGAAAATGTATGGGTCATATCATGATACAATTAGCCTACTAGATGTCAAAGAGGTGAATTACTCTGTTTGCAAGGAAGAATTGGCGTTGCGCATATTCTTGAGCTCGCAGTCAGGGTACTGCTGCTACTACTCCCAAAACTTTCTTTTTTCTTTACTTTGCGGTGCTGTCAATAATGTTACATCAAGTACATGCTTGCGGCAATATGCCATGTTGACACAAGGGTTAAAGATTTCAAATTTAACAAAATCGTCCATGCACAACCTTTCCTGTCAACAACCATGTATTGATTTCAGTGCCTGACGAGACAACGACAGAGAGCTGACTGGACTACCTATCTAGTTGTATCATGGGTCATATTTTTTGAATGACCTCATTTATTTTGTATGAAAAAATACGGCACATAGCCCAAAAATATTGAAAAATGTAGTAGTGGAAAAAGGCTATTAGAGGTGCCCAAACATCGATGAAAACATCGATGACGTGGTGAATATATCGATATATTTTAAATAATATAATAAGCATTTATCGGTAAAATTTCCGATTGGGAGAGCCCAATCGGTAACTGAGAGAGAGCCTTCGTCATGTGAATTCCAAAAGAGAGCGCTTCGCTCTGTGCAGCTGATTTCCGTTTCATGATTATTGGTTGAAGGAAGGGTAGGCACACTGTTGACCCTGCTCAAAAATATGGTATTCTTCGCACCAGCTGACAACCGGTTGTTTGGTCACACTATTTAATTGAACCTATTATTTAATAAACATTTAAAGTATAATTTCTCAAATAAAACACAAGAGCACAAATGAGACACGTACAATTTTTGGCCCGTACCGTTCTGGTGCAAAACAACAATGTGGAGGAGGCGTGCCGCATGCTGAACCGCGTTTTGGGCAAGGAAGAACTTCTCGACCAATTCCGGCGCACACGCTTCTACGAAAAGCCCTATCAGGTAAATTTTAGAATTATTCTCTGTATATGTGTAAATACAATTGTTTTTAAATTCATTTATGTATTTTAGGTGCGCCGCCGCATAAATTTCGAGAAATGCAAGGCTATATACAACGAGGACATGAACCGTAAAATCCAGTTCGTTCTGCGGAAAAATCGCGTTGAACCCTTTCCCGGTTGCAGTTAGTTATTTCCATTTAAATAAAATGTAGAAAAGCGTTGAAAATTGAAAAGTGTTTAAGCTGGGCTACGTCAATTGTAATTTTATCCTAGGCCGGAAGTGTTTTCCCTATTAATCTATTTTATATAAAGGACAAGAAATTAAAGTTAAAGTTTCGTATTATCTAAACGTACAATATACATGGAACTTTTTGCACACCTTATTTACTATTTCTAAATAGATTTATTTGAATTCTTACAATCAAAAGAAAGTGACAAATATGTACAAATTCAGCCAACCGGAGTACATGAAGAAATTATGGGGTTTCAATGCATGGTTTTCATTACCATTTATTCACTTTTAAATTTATTATTGGAATTGTATTATTTAGTTTATTTAAAAGTAATATTTTTTTTGTTTATATTATTGGCAATGTTTTTTTTTGTATGCATATAAAACATACGATATTATTAAAAAAAAAATTTTAAATGTATAAGAATTAAATATTTTTAATTCGGTTCACGTAATAATAATTCCACCCAGATTTAAGAAAAATAATTTAAAAAAATATATAATATAGGTGGTATATCCTGTTCGCAGTCCTTCATTCCTTTTAAGAGCTTTTGCGGCAAGAGAAAGCTTTCGGCAGCCGTTTTCTAACGGTGTTCGTGCTCCGCTTAGAATATTTTCTGCCCTCGAACTCAGCGGACGTGTTTTCGCTTTCTCGTAACCGTAAATCGTAGGTAAAAACTGCTTTCCATTCATTGAGAAGTTTGGTCAATGCTTTTAAAGCGAAATCCATCGTATAGCATACTTTTTTGGGGAAGTTCCACTGAATGGTATATGTGTTAGTGCCATAAAGTGCATTATTTTTGTACAAGTGTGCAATCGATTTGTCTGTGTGTGTGTGTTCGTGTTTGGGGTCTAAGAAATTCTCCGGTGGCCCTTTAATTCGAAAGATTCCCCAAACGTGCCTAAGTGATTTTCCCCATTGCATCGATAATTCGCTTATGCGGCCAATTTACTCAATTTACACTCGAGAGTGCCTGTGTGTGTGTGAAAGAGAGAGTGGGAGGAGGAAATGGAGGGTTCATCAAAGTTGGCATGTTGTCCTGGTCTGCTTTGTTGTTGCCTCGTTCTTCGTGGCGTTTTTATTATTTTTACTGCTTTACTTGGTCCGCTTTGTTGCTGTCTTATCGATTTCTTGTGTTATTTTTAGCGTGATTTGCATATGTATGTATGTATGTGCGTGCTCTGCCTTTAAGCGTGTGTGTGAGTGCTTTTGTGTCCAAGTTGTTTGTGCTTGTTTCTGCGCTTCCTTTTCAGAGTCCTTTTACAGGCCATGTTTGTGCTCGTGTAATCGAATCTTGGCTGCTAATCAAATGAATTACGTCGTGTGTCACTTTCAGTTTTTGGGATTACACGTCATGGCGGCTGGCAATCTGGTGGCCATCCTCCTCCTGGGCAGCCTCTGCATGGCCCACGCATATCCAGCATTGTTGCCCTACATTTACAGTGAGTACTTCAGCATTCTACGTCTTTAAAAATACCGGCTAAAAGGATCAGCAAGGAATTCTTTTAATTTTTAAGTGACACAATTATTGCGCATTTCTTTATTATATAAGCGATTTTTATTTAAATATTTATTCCCAAAGATCCTAAGCGTAGTGGCGGCGACTTGACTTTCCCCCAAATCGAGGACGATGTGAGTGAACTGGACCAGCTGCGAAATGAGCCAGGAGCTGGCTTGTCCAAGCGACAGCACGACGGAAGCACGGCCCGCACCACGACCACCACCAAGGAGAGCGTTGAGGAAGTGGCTGCTGCTCCAGAGCCGGGTCAAAGTCCAAATGCGAACATCCTGCCCGACCTGGAGCGACAGCTGGAAGTCGCTACGCCTCTGATTTCAACCACTACAACGACCAGTACATCGGCTACTACCACAACGGCCACGTCCAAGGAAGAAGGCGAAAGGTCACAGCTGGAAGAGCCGAAAACCCAGATTAAATCCGTGGTGGAACCAACGGCCCATGCCAAGGTAAGTGCCGTTCCCTAACCCGCTAGGAAAGCCTCCCTTAGACCGCTTGCTGTACTCCTGGTAAACTCCAAAACTACTCCTCTCTTGCTAAATCCAAGTGTATATCCACGAAACCACCCAAAAATCAACAGGCATTTTACGGGGCAGCTCGTCTAGCCTTCGGTCAAAACCCGGAGGTATTACCAACGACGACCACAACTAGTACTACGACCACTACAACGACTACGACACCAGCTCCTCCTCCAGCTGAAGCGGAGCCAGCAGAAGAGTCCAAGCCGGAAGCGGAGTCCAAATCTGAAGCTGGAGCGGAAGCGGAGGCAGAATCCACGGTAGACGTGGCCGAAGAGCCAGCAGAGGCGGAAGACCCCATCGGCGAGGTAGCCGAAACCGAACTGACCGCTTTGAATCCGCCCAAACCAAAACTGAATCACCACGAGCCCAACAAGGAGACCATCGGCGACATCGTCTTTGATGTGGTGGCCCGAACCACAGAGCGAAGATCCGGCACGCCGAAGATCACGGCTAAGGTTCTTATGACTAAACACAGATAAATCCATAGATCAGCACACATACGAATTGTGTCTTTCATATCCTGACCGTAAAAAGGACTCCCCTAAAAATAAAATTGATTGGAATTTAAACAATGCAATCTGCATTAGAATTGGCAAAATGACGAGAAAACTTTAATCACAAATCGAAAATTAATGGATTCATTGATTTAATTGGCAAAACGACCTCTCATTTGGAATTTAAAAAACAAAATTAATTTATT
>VNJT01010849.1:0-17047 GCA_008042655.1 Drosophila burlai | reverse complement strand
AAAAAAAAAAAAAAATAAAAAAATGAAAGACAACCAAAAAATAAATCAAGAGAAAAAAAGAAGAAGTTCAATTAAATGTTAAACCGATTCTTCTGGTCTCAGAAAGAAACACTTAATTAAGGGAGACTGGGGAGTTGTGTCTTTGATCTGCACCGAGGTAGTAACATTTGTAATTAGTTATGTGTTCTGTAGAGATGTCTCTGTATCTGTAGCTGTATCAGAGTTTGTATCTGTATCTTTGTATCTGCTTCTTTATCAGCATTTTTATCTGTATCTGTATCTGTGCGTGTTTAGCCACTTCCTGTCCCCTTTTTAATTGAATTTAACAAACAAACTGTTGTGTGCAGACCAAGAACTCGCTTCAACTCATTTTGGGAACTGGGAACTACTGGATAGTCCGACTTTTATGGGGGTCAAGGACCCCCAAAACCCTCTTTCCCCAGACAATCAAGAGGCAGGCAGGGTTTGGGAGGAGGGCGACAACATGTAGAACAAGGAACGAACACCAACAGAAGAAGACTTGCAACGCAGAAGCGAACACACTGAAAACAAAAACTCAGAGTACGTATGGTGGGGGAGAGGGATACGGATGAGGATGAGGGTGTAGTACTACTGGGATCCTAAGTAGGATCTAGGAACTAGGATTTAGAATTTAGGATCTAGGGGCTAAGGAAATCAAAAACAGATACGGAAACGAACTTGGACTGGGACCTGTGGGTGGTGTACCCCCAACATTCACTCCAGATTTTTGACTTGACTTGGCATAGAAGAAGAGGTGTTTCAAGATGTTTTTTTTGGGAGTTTTTGGGAATGTATATAATACACACACACACACATTCACACACATCTCAAAATCGAGCTTACTTTTTGGCACACATAAATCTTAATCTTAGGATCTGGACATTATGATTATGATTCAAGAAAAACACACAGAGAAAATATTTGTGGTGTCACACCAAAATGAGATTAAGGAGGAAAGGGAGAGTTTTGTTTTGTATTTTGATTTGTTTTTCGTGATTTGGAGTTGAGTGGAGTGGAGATCAGAGGTGGTTTTCTTAGGGCCACGACAAAAAAAAGGGAAAGAATGTTGATTGTCTTTACAAAAATTTATACATTTGTCATACTAGGTTTTTTTTTGTATAAGAATTAGAATTTAGAATTTCGAATTTAGAATTAGAGTTAAAATTTTGTTGTTGGTTTGTAAGGGGTCGGGGGGTGGTGGGTTGTGGGGGGTTGTGGGAAAGAAATGATGAAATGTATAAAAAGTTGGCCTCATAAAGCAAATATTTGTGGTGTTGTCCCATCGTTTCCTACCTGGTTTTTGACACCGTCAAACTCTGGAAAAGAGATACTCGGGCACACACAGGAAAGAAGAAGGATCCATTTGACGCGGACGGGTGTGATCACTGGCAAACTGATGCTAACGAGGAGGCAGAGGAACTGGAACTGGACAGGGAGCAGGGAACTAGGAGCTGGAAGCTGGAACCTTTGGAGGATTCTATGGGGGGGGGTTGGGTTTACTTTTACTTGAGTGGTAGGCACACACACACAGTCATTCAACTTTGGGGAATGGGAGGGACTTGATAGATACATATACATATATGTACATACGAGATAACATGGATATGTAGCTTGTAGGTTGTTGGTTTTTGGTTGGGTTTTTGGTTACTTATATATTTTCTTTTTTTTTCGGTTTTGGTTTGTTTCTTTGGCTATTTTTTGGGAGTACTCTTCTGGTGGCTTATGATGAGATTCGATATGGGGTTTTGAGTTTAGTACGAGTATTAGTTTAGTTAGAAGTTGATAGCAGTAGTAAATAGTATACAAAAATATAAACTAGTATGTTTGGAATGCAGAGCAAATTATGTTTTAGCAAAAGGAAAATCAACTTTGTATTTTTTTTTAGCATCGGGTTTTTGCTTTTTTTCTTTACGATTTTCAGTTTGTTATTAATTGTTTTTGTTTTTTTATTTTTGGTTTTTGTTGTATTTTGATATATTTGGATTTTCAGTCATTACTCAGTAATTGCCTCTTTGAAGTTTGAACTCCATCGCCAGTTAAACTATGTGGGTTGTAGTTGTTGTAGTTGTAGTGGTAAACGGTTAAAACGGTTAAACGGTTAAACGGTAAACGATATTCAAAAATGTTTGAGAAAAGGCAAGAAGAGAAAACGAAGGTAAACCTCATTTTAAAAGACGGTCAAGCTGAATATAAAATTAACTTTTTTGTTGTTGTGTATTCTGCGGATTTGTTTTTAAAATTCTTGGGTTGTTTTTTCAGCATGTAATGATTGATATATGTTATATATAATAGTAGTAACGGGGTTAAGCGTTATTGTGTTTTGTGTGTGTGTAACTAGTAACTGGGGGACCCAACAAGGCAGAAGCTTGGAGGAGGGTCGTCTCGAGGTTCTAGGGGGTTGGGTTTGGGGGGAGCTCTGGTTCGCGGTGCTTAGCGGTGCTATGCAGGGAGAGGGGCGCGCTAACTCAACTTGTGCCGACTTGTCGACTCGCTTCTCGCTACTCGCTACTCGTTACTCGCTGGATTCTTCATTTTCTTATTTTTTTGTTATTTTTTTTGTTGGTGGTGAAATGAGAACGATGAACCAAAACACTATTTATGTATGTAAACAACAGCCAATTTGCAACTTATTCATAAGATAAACGCACAAAATATATGAAACCAAAGGCTACAAACGAATAAATGTTTTAAGGTAAATCAAGTTCATATTTCCAGTTGATACAACTAAGTGGGGTTTTTGGGTGTGGTTGTGGGTGTGGGCTTTTGGGTTCAGGCTCAGGCTGAGGTTCGATTTGGTTCTGCCTTAAAACATATGTACATACACATCATCATCGCTCTCGGACGGACTGAAAGCAGGGGGTCTAAACTAGACTAGACTGGCGCGACCTAAGGCAGACTGGAGACTTACTAGCTAGTAGCTAGTAGCCAAGGACTCGACTCTCTGACTGAAGATCAGAGAAAGGCTTGCTTGCAGTTCTTAAATGATTAATTAGCATAGCAGCAAATTCGTTACGAAAGCAACTATAGTCTCTGCGTTTTAGTTATATAGTAGAAATGGGAGCAATACTTTTATACATATGTTTTATATGTTTATATAGACATGACACGTTCTGTAGCAGCAGGATATGTATACAAGTATTTTATGGAAATGGATTATATGGAAATATGGAGGTTGAGGTGGAGCTAGAGCTGGAGCTGGAGCTGAAGTTGGAGCGCTCTCTCTTGCTCTCGCTCTGAGTTAAGGATTTGAATTTGAACTAGCTTTTTTTTTTTTTTAGTGTATAACTGTACGCAGCACTTGTTCTTCATCTTCATCTGTCTGTCTGTTGTCCCTCCCCTTGAACGAGACGGCATGCAACTGCTTGGCACTTACCTTGTCTTGCGCCGAGATGTCCGCAGACCTTGGCGGCTCCTCGCTGATGGTTGGCTCATTGGGCGGTAGCCTTTGCTCCTGGACGCTGGCCAAGCTGTGGAACAGTATTTAGAGGGGGGATAAGGGAATGATTAGGACACATTCCGACAACGCACCGTTTAAGCGTGACCAGGGTACCAGTCAGCTTCTTGCAGCGTCGCAGCGCCGACTCCAGGCGATCGGGCTCTTCTTTGAGGAACTTTTCTTCACGCACCACCTTCTCCATCTCGTCGGAGAGTATGCAGCGCAGGCCGTTCGACAGGGCTGGGAACTTGAGCTTTAACTCGGCAACGGTTTTGCTAGCAAGTTGGGAAGGGTAACCAGTTAGTTCTTCATCCCTCGAAATCTCTCTCTCTCTTTCTCTTACCTCGCCCGACTCAACACCAGAGCCATATCCTCCACGGCGGTCATGTTGACCCGTGTGCGACGATTGATCACCTCACCGCGCAGATTCTCCACCGATGCCTCGAGGTCACTGAGATCCTTCTCCAGCCGTATGACCTCCTGCTTATACAGCTCCTCTTCGCGCGATATCCTTGTGGTGTCCTGATCGCTTTGATGGCTCCAAAAGCTACCGCTGCTCGCCAAGAGCGTGGCCCTTATACGCATAAAGGTACCCTTGATGTCCTCGCGCACCGCCACCGCCTGGGCCTGGGACAGGCGCCGCAGTGTACGCACCTCCATGCGCAAATCCTTGGCCTTCTTTTGCAGCCCTCGCAGATGATTGTAGACCTCGGGGGCCAGCGCAATGTCAGCCCGGTAGTTGGGATGAGCGGTCTGGGCCAGAACGATCGGCTTCGGGGGTGGTGGGGGCTTGAGGCGGTCGCGCTCTTCGGAGGGGAAGAAGAGAAACCGAGTTGCGGTGAGCTCAGGGAGGTGGTTCGTTGGAGGTGTCGAAAGTGGGTGAGTGGTGAGTAAGTTGGGTTGGGTGAGTGAGGGAATGATGAGTGAGTGGTGAGTGAGTGGTGAGTGAGTGGTGAGTGAGTGGTAAGTGAGTGGCAAGTGAGTGATGATTGTATTTGGAGTGAGTGATGACTTGTGTGTGACTTGTGCTTGGCTGAGGCAGGCTGGGTGACTTGTGGTAGTGTTTGGGGGGCCATTCTTACCTTGGGACGAGGTGCGTGGCAGGGTAGATGACTTGATTGCCGGCTTGGTAGGCTTCGTGTCAGCTGTCGGAGCCGAGAGTCCATTACGATTCAAGGGAAGAGCGGCGAGAGGGAGGGAAACGGTTTGCTTTGTATACTCTCCAAACCTAATCCATCTCCATTGGGGGACTTGGCTTTGGGTATTCACCAGTTTTAATCTTGTTTTTAAATATCACCAAGAAAACTCTTTCTGTGGAAACAGAAACAGAAACTATCTTGCGCTTAACTGAATTGTTTCGCTGAGTAGTTTCGCTCTCAAAATCATAAAAATCATCTCTCTCGGAGAGAGAGATAGAGGGAGAGATAATGCAAACCTCTCTCAAAGAGAGAGCTTGGTAGAAAACAATAACGAGAGAGAGAGAGACCTCAAGAGAGCGAAAATGCAAAAGAAAAGACCAATAAAAGTAGGAATTGAGCTGTTATTAGATATTTTGAATAGTTTCCACTTGACTTTCGTAGAGCTGGTGAATACCCAAAGCTAGCTAGTGATTTGTGAATAGGAATTACCGGCATGTAGAGGGCTATGCGATTTGGGTATTCCCTGTATGTCATCGCTAAACGACACGGACTTCTCAAAGGACACGGATTTTTCTGCAAGAGCAAGGGGTCAGCGAAGGCGAACGATGTTTGTATTGAGTTCTTTGCTTCTTTAGTATCTTTTTGGGGGTCACACTTACGGCACGAGTTCTTGCCCAGCTTGGGAGCTTTCTCCCGTATGTACAGCTCGTCTCCGGAGCCGTTGGCTGGCGAAGAGAGAAGCGTCGGGAGAAAGGGTGTATGGGAAGAGAAGAGAAGAGCAGAGAGAGAGACAAGACTTGTAGCAACAAAAAAAAATATGTAGAAAAGATGCTGGAAGCAGTGCTGGCGTTGTGCTCTGCCACAAAAACATCGCTAAGCGTGCCGATTTACAACAACATTTATAGTACTCATTGGGATGGACATCTAACCATCCATCCATCTTCATCCAGCTTCCTTACCTTGCATCTGGGTTGGCACAACGAGATAGTTGGGGTCCAGGGTGGGCACTGCCAGCGGCCCAATCTGTGGATTCTGATTAACGAGAGCCTTCTGCACCAGTCCCGTCAAATTGGCCAACTGTCGCTCCATGTGCTCCACGCGTATGCGATGCAAGTCTTCGGGCCTGCAAGTGGAAGTACAAAAAACAAACAAAAATATGTAATAACTTGTAGGGGGGGAAGCTTGATAGCGTGTCACATGGCGTTACTGGGCCACACCACATCCGTCGCCGTCGCCGTCGACGACTGCAATGCTCCAATTGCTTAGTCAAGCCTGGGCTTTGGCTTAGACACCGGAATTGGTGGCAAAGTCGCAGCTCATGGAGCGTGAACCATAACGGAAACTGGCAAGAATGTGGTTGAAGTACCCTCCTCCATCTCCATCTCCTTCTCCTTATCACGTGGAGCTGCTGCTGCTGCCAGAGCTAGAGCAGTCTTGGCGAGCACGCAATGCCAGTCGTCAGACGCTGGCAAGTTGGGTTCGAAGCAAGAACCACTGAACACCGAGCACTCTGAGCACTGAGCAAACCATGACTACCTGCAGTGGTATGTAGCATTCCAATTCGAGCCAAATCGATCGATGGATTGATTGGGCAATCCCATCTGGCTGGCAGTGGTTTTTGGTGGCAGACTAGACTCATGACGAATCCGAAAAACCTCCAAAAACAGTGATTGGCACGCCAGCTCGCTTTGCCCGCTGTCTGGCCAACTTTCAGGTGGATGAGCTGCTGCTGCTCAAGAAGTCTGTGCAGCGCATGGAGGAGGAAGAGGATGAGGACCTCTATCAGCCGGATGATGATGATACCACGGATTGTCCGAAAGCAGCAGCAGCAGACCAGCTGGAGTCTACAGCTGGAGGATTGGAGATGCCAGAGCGCATGGCCTTGATGATGGCTGATGATCGGTAACACAGATCTCTTGGTAACTTCTGGCTTGCTAATGCTTCTTCTTGTAAATCCCCCCTGCCCAGCGGTGGTGATCACGACGACAGCGGAACTGGCCCTGGTCCCTGGCAATCGCATCATAGCCACGCTCCTCCTGCAGCTCCCTCCTGGACCGAGCAGCAGAAGCCCACAAAACTGCAGACCCTCTTCCAGATAAGCATCACAGCCTTGGCCTTTCTCTCCTTTGGCGGCTACCTGCTATGCCTCATTGTGCAGGCCATCAAGAGCAAGGGCACCACCTATTTCCATCCGGTGGCCACGGCCACCACCACCTCCACCAATGGCAATGTGAAGCGCATCAAGATCTATCGACGCAGCAAGCGCAGCAGCTTGAGGGAACGAGGGAATAACCTGCTCCTGCTGCAGCAGGACTATGCCACGTACATGAAGGCCATGCGCGGCGGGAGAGTGCTCACCTAGTGGGATCGTAGATCTGGTTGCCGCGATGCGCTAGACGATTGGGACCGCCGCCCACCTTGATGCCGTACAGGGCGTACTGATCCTCCGTCATGGTTCCATCGCTGTGAAAAAGAAACCAAAAAATATTCAAGTATTTAAATCACTTCAACTTCAACTTCAAACTCACCTCTGCTCCTCGTCAATGATGGGCGCCACCACTGGGCCCCGCGTTCCATACTGACTGTAGTAGGGCTCCTCGTAGTTGCCGCGGCTGCTCCGCTCCGGGGAACTGGTGTAGCCATCTGCAAAGGTAGCCGCAAAACGGGGTTAGTAAGCACTTTCTGACCTTGGTGTCTCCCCTTAAACGTAGCTTTCGAGTTGTTAATTTCGAATTTAATTGAGGCAATAAAAGGAAAGCAAAAGCAAAAAAGAACGAGACTCGATCGCGATCGATTCGGAATGGGGGATGCATATGATTGGACGCATTCAGATATAGTTATAAATTATAGATATATATGTATAGATTTTTGTCGAGTGAGGGAATCTGCGATTTATCTGCGATTTATTTACTCTTACAATCTTTCCTTACAAACAGGAAACTAGAGCCAACTCTCTATACTTCTTCAGACTTATATCAAAGGATTTATATCATTTGGATTGAAAATCGATTAAAAGCAAGCCAAGAAGGTATTCATTTGAAATCGGAAAGCTTTTCTGGTTTAGTTTTTCTTGAGCTACAAAAAATTTGCTATAAATAAATCGAAATTAGTTATTAACAAGAATGTGCCTTTTTTTATTACATTATTAGCAATCTTTTAAGACATAAGACATTTTTTTTTTTAATTTTAACTATTTAAACCCTTTTGAAATGTAAAATAATTAAACAATTAAACAATATTAATTAAATGTGATTTTAAAGGCGAATCAAAAAATATATGACTTTTGGCAATCACTAGCACACAAAGACCTCAAAATATACGAATTTTTTTAAATCGTTAATTATCGATATTTGTATATCTTTATTTTTTACAAATCCGAGTTAGCAAAAATCTGAGTCATGTTTTTATATTTTTGACAAATAAAATTTAAAAAAAAAATCAAAAACGTAATTTTAATTAAAATACACAATTTTAACGATTATAAAATTTTAAAAAGTGTAGCAATTTATTTTTCTCAGAATTTTCTTTTGTGTTATTAATTTATTAGGAATTTAGTAGAAAATCCGACCTATGGCTTATGACTTATGGCTGTCATTTGCTGTTTGGCCATTAAATGCATTTAAGAAAACCTCAAGTAAAACACACACTAATTTTTGTACAACAAAAATGCATAACTAAGTCAAAAAATTCTTAATTTTAATTCGGAAAATTTTTCTATGCTAATTTGTATAAGCTTTAAAAATCTGCATATCAAATTTTAAAATTTAAAATAAATTTTTTTTTTTTTTTCAAATTTTGACAATTTTAACGATGTAACCCCTTATAAAATTTTGAAAAAATAAAAAATTTATTTTTTCTAGCAGTTATGTCAGAACGATTGGGCTGTTGATACTGATCAAGAATATATATGATTTATGGGGTCGGAAATGACTCCTTGACTGTCTTTCAAGCTTTTGACTAAAATTAAAAGACCCTTTAAGGATGTAATAATAGATAAATGTTATTTAAGATGTCTCTATATCCGATTTTTTTGCTCCAATCCAACAAATTGAATATCAATTTAATTACAAATAAAGCAACATTAAAAAATATTAATTTAATCTAGACTTTCGCATACAAATACGTCTTCGGAAGTCTAACAAGCCTAACCCGACTCTCTTCAGATTTCCAACTAATGGCAAATGTCACCGACATGTACATATACATATATATATATATTGTAGGTATAATTTCTAGCAAGAAGCAAGACAGGCCAATGGAATGATAATGGAATGTAGTAAGTAGAACCGTCTGCGTGTGGAGAGACTGTGGGCGAATCTGTTTTCCCCCGTCATGTGTCATGTGTCATGTACACAATCTCAGCTACAAGTGGATATAGAAAGGCATTAGCACATAGCACATATATTCTCGGGTACCTGGAATGCTGTATAATTGATCCGGGGTGTAGGGGAACAGGGGTTCCATGCTACCCCCCCTTGGATTGAGTGATCTGAGTGGTTTCACAGGCGCTCCTTTGTAGTTGTTGTTGTGAGTGTTATAATTATTATATTTTTTTTTTTTCGGGGGGAGGGTTAATGAATATGGACATGAATCATATTTAGACAAAGAACAAAACTCGAAAGAGAGATAGAAATAGAGAGAAAGAGAGAGAGAGAGAGTGGGTGGGGAGCCAGGATCAGGGTCTCAACTTAAGAGGGAATTCCCAACCAAAGACAGGGGAAATCTTACAAGTTAGAGGGGGGAACTTGGTCTACGGTACGCACCCATGGACACCTTGTTGCGCTCTGAGGAGTACATGCCGCGGGGCAGGGTCTGTGACGAGCCCACGTAGTAGGGTGCCGGCTGCTTGCCAATCTGGAAGATACAAAAAAAGAGGAGGAGAAACAAAGGGTTAGTCAGAGGTACACAGGGCAAGGGCATGGCTTTATATATACTGAAATACTGTTTTGCCCAACTTTGCCAATTGGCCTTCGTTCAAGTAGCGAAATGTTAGCCATGCTTTTCGCCTCTCTTTAATGTCCAATGGTTTTTGTGGCCTATCCCAAAAAAGATTGCGCACGTAGAGCACTTTAAGGGTACACACAGAGAAAACTATGTGGACTTAGTTAATTATTAAATTATTAAATAGGTATCAAAATTAAGTAAAAGAAACTAAAAGGTTTACTTTATTGATACTTTCAAGTGAAAAATCAAAATAAACCCAGTCTTTATCTATAGCTTTCTTTCTCTCGGTGCATTAACTGGGGGCTTGGACTCGTGGATGTTGAAGTCGAGTGCCAGGGCCGTCGACGCGTCGTCGCTTCAGATGAATACCCGTTAATTGCCATTTGACCCACCCAATGCGATCGATCAAAGCGATCCAATCACTTGCCAAATCCCCTCAGCAATTGCGATGCAAACGAAAGCCCTTTCCCTTTGCCTTTATGGTTATCATACCCTTTCCCTTTCGGGCTTGGCACGTGCTGCTGCTGCTGCTGCTACTGGATGGACTCGACTCATCCCCCTGCCAGCTGCCAGCGATTACACATCAAGTGCAGGCATTACCTGCAGACCCCCAGTGCGCGGAGTGCAACAAGTGCAAGTGGTTGGCTCACTGCGCCGCCGCCGACAGACAGACCTCAACCAGTTTCAATTTCAATATAGCAGTTACAATTCGTAATTCGTTACAACCAAAGCCGAGCGCGACGTGGGACCAAGCTCAAATCGCTGCTGTTTCTGCTGCTGCCTCTGCTGCGGCGGCTGCTGCTGCTGTTGTTATTTTCGGCGGCGCAACTCAACCTGGCCGCGGCGCATGCGTGGATGATTAGTGAAGTCCGAGACATCGCGCCAATCGGACGTGCAAGAGATCCCGACCCGATTTCGATTCCGATCTTCAGGCATCATTCCAACATTCCTCCCCAAACTCAGATCCTCCACCTCAAATGACTCGCACTCTGGCCCTGCTCAGCCTGCTGCTGCTGCTGAATGGTTCCCTCGCCTGGAAGCCCATCGCTGTCAGCTCCAGCAGCGGCAGCGGCACTGCCGCTTACAGCCTCAAGCAATCCCATCCGGGGGAGGCGAGCAGCAGTCACGAGATTTCCACCAGCTTCAGCTCTCAGTTCAGCGGCGGCGACAAGGAGACGTCCGCCGGTGACGAGGACGAACTCTTGCTGGCCCGGGCCGTGGACACAGCCGGTGGTCACAGCAGCACAGTCACGGCAGCACATCCCATCACCTTTGGTGATCATGTGCTGGACGATCAGTACGAGTCGTATAGCCTGGAGGACATCGAGGCTACCCCCAAGGAGCCGCTGACCTACACGCGAACGCCGCTGTATGGCGCCAATAGATGCAGCGTCAAGAAGTTCGCCTTCAATCAGGACGGCGAGGTGGAGTATGGCAATCCATTGCCGGAGCTGGATCAGTTTACGCTTTGCTTCTGGATGCGTTTCACCAATCACAGCGGCGACCATGTCCTCCTGACCTACGAGGGTGAGTAGGAGCGGGGTCACTCCATGAGTTTGGAGGAGTTCGGGGAGTTTGACGTGAGGTGGAGGTTGAGGTGTTGTTGTGAGTGTTGCTGTTGCTGTTGAAGGGTGCTGCTTGCCGCCACCTCTCACCGTGACTTGCTTTAGTGGCTTGACAATGGTTTCCCATCGAGTGACCAGATGATGACTTACATTTGGTGGGGGGAGTGGCTGGGGCTGTTGCTTCGACGTGGACTTGGACTTGGACTGTTGCATAAGCCGCATAAGACAGCGAGGGGCGTCGATCTCTTTTGATGGGCCTCTACCTAAGCTGGCTTTTGGTGGTGTTAAAGAGACCTTCGCTCGGCGGGCAATGAAATTTGTGGGCCACGCTCTGGCGCTCGCACCTGGCTGTGACTGTGACTGTGACTGGGAAAGTGAAAGGAAGCCCCGCCGCACTTCCTGATGCAAGTCTTAAGCAGCAGCAGCAACCGAGTTTGATGGTCAACGCGATGCTTGATGATGGGGCTGCTTGCTGTCCAAGGAGGTGCTGATGCTGCACTCCTTCCGAAATCTCTAGAGTCTTAGAGGAGCATCTTTGGAGCTGTCTGCTGCTGCTTTGCTTTGTTTAGCTTCTTGTCTTCATTTTCTAAACAATTTTTGTTGTTGTTTTGATCTGCCCCAAGACGCGCCGCCGCCGCCGCCGCCGCCGCCTCTGCCACTTGTTGGTTGTTGTTCAAGTTGTTGTTGCCGCTGCGGTCGCATTACATAAGCGATAATTTACCTGTTTCCAGTTGGATGTCGTCGTCGTCGTTTGCTGGCATTGTTGCTGGTGTCTCGCTGAAGCTGAAGCTGGGAGCTATAAGCTATAGCTGAAGCTGAAGCTGAAGCTGGAGAGCTGGAAGCCAAGGCGGCGGCTTAAGCATTTGACATAATTCCAAAGCCTCAGCTTTATGTTCAGCTTCAGCCTCAGCCTCAGCCTCAATTCAAATAGCGGCAACAACGGCCATGTTAGTCGGGCTTCCGCCTGCCTAGGAAATGATTTTCAGAGCCAGGCCAAGCGCGCTGGTCAGTCAGGTGATTCATATTTAAATCGCAGTGCAGTGCAGTGCTCGCCGGCTAACAGGATTTGGTGCAGCCTCAAGCGGCAGCTCTCTCTTCTCGGGGCTTGTATAACCCTCCTTCCTGATCGAGTTGAGTCTTATGCCACACGGGGGGAGGTACATAGGCCCAGCTTAGGTTCTGTCAGGGGATTTCGTCACCTCTCCATGCCATGACTACTAACCATAATTGGCCTGAAAGCGAGTCTGATCCACTTTTCGTGTGTGCATCCATCCATCTCCATCTATCCACAGCTGGCAAGGAACCGCGCGAGATACAAATCTGGGTCGCGAATGCGCAGAATTCCAGTTTCCTTTCGATGGCCATAAAGGGGCAGCAAATGTTCAGGTGAGATTCAGTGTTCGGTGACTATGATGTGGCGTACTAATTAGTGACTCTTTCTGCTCCGCTCTGGTGAAGATTGAACTATCCGCTGAAAATGCGACAGTGGCATCATATGTGCAGCTCTTGGAATGGCAAGACGGGCGAGTGGCAGGCCTGGCTGAAGGCGGAGCGCATAGGGCGTGGCTTTCACAATTCGGTGAGTACAAGCAGACAAAGGAGGAGAAGGAGGAGCTCCTCCACTCAAACCGTAATTTGCTTTGCTTTGCTTCTCCCCCAAAACGCAGCTTGTGGGTCACAAGGTACCAGCGAATGGCAAGCTGCGCTCCGGCGGCACTTCCGTCACCGGTGAAGTCAGCCACGGCCTGCACTTTGAGATGACGCTGGTCCAGGTCTACAGGGTGGCCCTCAGTGCGGGCAAGGCGCATCGCGATCACAAGCACCATCATGTCCATCACTTTGATCACGAGGGACTGGAGGTATCGAGCACCACCAGGGCTCCGCCAACGGTAAGGATTGCCGCCTGAAACTCCTCCTAAGACTCCTTGCTTATCCTCTTGTCCTTGTGCTCCTCCTCCTCTTCAGATCAATCGACCCCAGCCCATGCACACGCTGCTGGCCAGTGGTCAAATCCCCACCCGGGTGCGCATCAACTTGGCCAATCCGCCGCCTGCATCCGCTGCAGCTGGTGCCCCTGCTGGTGCTCCTGCTCCTGCTCCGCCCGGCGATGCCATCACCATCAACACGAACTTTGTCAATGGCCAGATCAATGCCGGCTCCCGCCTGGTGGCCCAGCAGCTTCTGGGCCTTGCACCGCCTTCTCAGGCAGCCGCTGCTCCGGCTCGGAATCGCTTCCAAATGCTGAGCAACTCGGCCAACGTGCAGTTCATCGATGAAACCGAGACGCATATACAGTTCAAGCGGGAAACCGCCGACAAGAAGAAGCTGCAGAAGCGCGGCCTGGTCCTGCTGGATGATGGTTCCGTGGTGGATGATGGCACCACCTCTGGCACCAGCTCTGGAACAAGTGGCGATGCCAGCGAGATATACAACGGTTTAGCCGACTTTGGGGGGCAGCAGTTCAAGCAGGATCTGACGCTCAAGATGAGCCTGGAGGAGGAGATCAGCACGCATGACCGCGAGCCCGCCGAGGAGGAGGTGAAGGCGGTGATGGGCATCTGTGGCAGCTGTCACGCGGAGCCCTTCCAAGGGGCCATTGTGTTTGCGTGGAAGGATGTGCGGGAGCATATGAACAATGCGCTCAAGGGGCTGACAGTGGGTCCCTGCGGTAACTTCTAGTTGTACTCCAGTTTAAGCTTTCTTCCTCCAAAATTGCTCTCCTCTCCTTTTTTTTTTTGTTTTTTGTTGGTAACCCGCTTTAAGTTCTCTCCTCCTCCTCCCTGCCTGTCCATGCGGGAGTCAATGCTTTAGAGTGGCTGCTCGTAGGCCTGCCCCGAACAATCCTTGACTCACCCATGGACACACCACAACCATAAACCCCACACGCGGTGATATTGAATAAAGGATTAATTTAAACCAAAAACAACAAATTCACCTTGGACTTGTGTATGTGCTGGTGCTTGTAGTCCGAGTCGAACTCCGGCTCACTGAAATAGCTCTGATCCTGATCCCAGTTGGCCGCCGGCGCCTGGGCCTGCGGCAGCGGCTGCGGTATGCCTGGGCCGCCGGGCAGGATCTGTGGCGGTGCCGCCACCTCCGTGGACTCGAAGAGACGCAACACGGATCGATCGCGTATCTCGCGCAGATGCGAACGCACATCCTCCAGCTCATAGAACATGTCCTTGCTGGCATCGTGTATGTAGATCTTCACATTCGGCCCCTCCAGGTAGGACATGGTCAGCTGGCGGGGGAACGAGCGCACAAACAGGGCGCGCACCGTATCGATCGAGGTGATCTCGTTGGGCAGCAGGGCGCGCTTCGTCTCCGAGCGGTACTGGAGGAACACCAGTCCCAGAGGCCGCTCCAGCGTCTTGGAGGGCGTACGGACCACGGGGAGCGAGGAGCGCTGCTTGCCGCCCCTACGGAAGCCAGTGCTGGCCGTCTCCACCTCGGACATGATACCGGGATCGTCATCGAACAGGGGCCCCTGGTTGACGGGTGCATAGCCGCGCATCGGTTGGTTTTTCTTGTTCCTTTGCGCCCGCGTGCTCATCTAGGGGTGGGATTTGGATATTGGATTAGGGTTAGCAGGTTTAAGGCGGTGCGGGTGCTGCCTCTCACCTCCAGGTCCATGGCCCGCTGTTGCTGGGGCGCCATTTGGTGGGCATGCGGATGCTGGTGCTGGGAGCCGCCGCCGTAGACTAGCATGTCGCCGCCGAGCGTGTGCCGTCGCGGATCGTCGCGCCGCATGGCTCGGCGTCGCTCGTCGCCGCCTCCGCCGCCTCCACCACCTGCCGAGGACTCTCTGGTTAGTGATCTTGATGCACTGCCTCCGTGGCACAATCACTTACCCTGCTCGTTCGCCGGCATTCGACCCGATTTGTTCTCATTTTGCCAATCTTCTTCTGAAAAATAGGTTTCCAATTAGGCCTTTTACAACACTGGCTCGTAACGGTGGCTCGCAACCGCCATGTAACGGTGCTTTCGCTCTCGCAACACTACTCTCCTCCGTTCGCAATACTCACCGCCATCGCGTCCCTTGCGCTTCTTCTTCGAGGAGGAGCTGCTGCCACAGGCGCTCTGGTTGGAGGAGGCGCTCTTGTCTTTGCTCTTCCAGCGGATCAGCATCCTGCCGCTTGCTTTTGGGGCTGTCACCAGGAAATTGAGAATATTTTGTTGTACATTAATTTTTTTCAACGGCTTTGTTTACATTTGGCACCGGCAACAACAACACACACACACACACACACCCGTACCCGCACCCGCCTATGGCCAGAATTCTGGTGTAGATAAACCAGGACGCCAGCGAGCATGTATTCATCGGCTACATATACATCGCATTTGGGTGTGGTGGAATTTCTCTCAGTGTCCTGCCGATGCAGAAGCATGCAACGGAACGAATGACGACGACGACGACGACGCCAGGTGAAGGGAGTGCGCAAACTCCTGGATGCGGCGGCACGGAGAGGCGCGGGACCGAGTTAGAGGCGTGCCTGGAGCTTGGAACGGCAGCTCTAGCTGCATCGGTATAAACCCTGGGATCATTTTGCAGGAAGGAAGCTCTTAAACTCTTAAGAAAACAACAAAAACAAACACATTTCCTTGCCAATAGCGAAAGGGAGCGAGGTACACAGGGTGATCCCTGTATGTACATATGCAAGTACAGAGAGCGTACGTACACACACACACACACTTTGCCTGTTGTACCCAAAACAGAGACGTGGAGAAGGGGGGGCGGCCGTATATACATGGTATACTTTTCAGTGCACACACGAACAGTGAGTACAGGTGCGGGGTGTGTGTGTGTGTGTGTTGTGTATACACACACTACATGGCTCGCAATGCCATAATTGCGGGTCTCTAAAGGAATTTTTGATTAGATTTTGTAGGTGCGGTGCCCCCGTTTTACCGTTATCCCGTTTTCTTTTTTTGCCCGCAGGGTGTCCAGTGCACCGACACACACACACACACAGACACGTCTTCCCGGTAACGGAAGCCTTGGAACGCGGAACGTGGGCGTGGATATGAATGTGGGATGTGGATGTGGATGTGGATACTACTGGGACACCACCGGCGGCAGGGACTCTGGGTTTCTGGACACCGCACACTGACTGCTGCTCTACGCACTTGCCGATTAAGAAGGTTCCACAATTAACGGGCCAGCAGCACCACCACCACCACCACCAGCACCGTAGCTCATAGCTCTCGGCGGAGCTCTCACCGTCAGCAGCCGCCGTGCGTTTTCAATTAAAAACCGTTCGAAACGCTTTGCAAAATGGAAACTTGGGACCAACACTTGGGACACCACTCGCGACACTGGTGGACGACAGACACTCCACAATCTGCACTCAGCTCCAGCTTCCAAGCTTCCCAGCCTCAGCTGCAGTCCTGCAGCAGCTCCGGGCCAGCTCTCGTCGCAGCAGTACGGCTGGAGAGCAGAAATATTTCTGGAATATCTACACCGGAAAGCGTTTCCGCCCTAAACTCGAAGGCGAGCCAGGCTCCGGCGCATGCGTGGGCTTCGCGGTGCTCCCGGACCAGCAAAAGCATTGTAGTTAGTAGTGGCAGCCCCTGCTGGGGATTCCCCAGATGGCTGATGGCTCCGATGGTTCCTCTGGCCGTGCCTATCGAATGGCAGCAATCGATAGGAAGGATAAACTGCTGCTCTGCTCCTCTGACGCAACGCAACAACATGCTGTTCCTGTTCCTGACCAGCAGACTGCCTTCTGCCGGCATTCTGCGTCGCCTTAGCCTGCTGCACTTCTCCGGCAAGTGGACGCCATTGGAGAAGCAGGAGTTCGAAGTGAACATGCGGGTCTTCAGGGACTTTGTCAGCGAGCAGGAGGAGCTGCACCTGATCCAGGAAATAGAGCCTCATCTCAGGCGTTTGCCCTACGAGTCCAGCCATTGGGATGATGTGTGTGTACACTCTCCCTCTCTCT
>VNJT01010846.1:0-17308 GCA_008042655.1 Drosophila burlai | reverse complement strand
TTTAGGGAGAAGAAGAAAAGAAGCTGAGCTGTTTATAGGATAAGTGTTTTAAGGTTTTTAAATCCTTTCCATTTACTATTTTTTTTTGTAAGTGGCCTGCCATTTTCCATTTGAGTAATCAACGGGCCATATTCATTGTCAAGTCCAGACCTCAAGTGTCGAGTCATAAGTCAAAGATACGGCAACTTTGCCCCACGAGCACCCGTATAAAGTACTTGCGAGACGGCACTTGGTATCGAAAACACTCTCTGTCCATTTGGCAGTCAAGGTGTAACCTTAGCCGGCCCCCGTTTTATGACAGTTCTGTATTAGTCCGCGTCAGCCAGATTCCGGTTTTTTCGCACAAAACCGTGACTTAGTGGGAAACGAGAGGCGAGAGGTGATCCCGCCCCCTTTTCCTAATCAACGCAAACACTGTCCTGCATGAGTTCATCTGATGGAAATAAAACACAGGCTCCGCCCATACTTAGACATATTTTGCTGGCCAGTGCCTATGACTTCATTGTTTGCCAAGTGGGGATGCACATTCCGCGAGATGCCCCTTGGGGTCACCCTGCCAACACACTTGAGTCGAGATCATGATGTGCAAAGCTTAACGTTCGTTGTATAAGCTGATTGCTGGCTCAATCATTGCACATGGTCGATAATTGCCGGGCATTGTTAATTTACCTCGGTTCAAAGTGCATAAATCTGGAAATGCATATCAAGTGAGAGTTCACGTGAAGGGTAACAATTATTTAATATTAGCTCAACTCGACCCGAGGCTTTTAATTTGCCGCTCAAAGCGAGTTGTAATTGAACAGTAATTAGTTCAGTGTTGGAGAGAAAATGTGTGTTTATTTGTTAATGGCAAGTCGGAGGCTGGATTACGTGTTGAGGTTGCCAAGCTGATCACATTGAAAATCGATCTGTCTGGTAATGTTTAACCCGAACAGAAGCTTAGAATGTGATTATTGTTGGGTGATTACCTGTAACCCGCTAACAAATTAATTCTTATGTTGCAAGAGGAAGTCTTATTTTTGGATTTAAAAAGACTATGCCGAAGTTCAATCTACAGAATCAAACTCAAGAGCAAGCTTCCATATCAAATTATTATATTTCTTGCTATCTAAATACTCAATTTACTACCATTCAATGAGCTTTAATTAGACTGACAGACATCGACTGCCTTTCCATTTACTCTACTTTTAGCACGGTTCTTGTTGCCTCAAAATTCGCGGCTCGCCATCTCCATTTGCAACATGTTTTAATTGCAATCAGTGAACCATTCGGCTGCTGCAGTTGCATCGATTCGCTTGCCTGATCAGTTATTTGTCAAAGCTGATTCCGCTGCTGACTACCGCTGCCAATGATTTCGAGTCGTGCTCGTATTTCGCTTTGCCCATGGCTATTGCCCAGGCAGCTGCTGTAAACTAGAATTTTGAATTCACAAATTTCAATTAACAAGCACCGGCAAATGCGCTGACTCAGGCCAGGAGGAAATTGCGTATGCTCCCACATGGTGGCTGAAAAATACGACTGGCGAATCGTTCATGACTGGGCGGGTTATGGGATTGCACCGACATTGTGACGGCTTAATTGGGCCTGCAATGGGATGAGTGTGCAGGAACATGACTGAGCGTAGGAGTCTCGAAACGCGAAAATGTAGGCTACCATTCGAAAATGAGGCAGACTTAAATGCATGCAATATTCATGCAGAAAAATTAAGAAAAGTATCATATGTTGAGGTACATATTCAATTATAATTTGTATTTACCTATTCAAGAATATTTATCGATTGAAAAGAAATAAATACCTTATCCTTATTGAACTTATAATAATATGCATACAGCACAAAGGACCGAGTATAAATTTTGGGTGGCATGTAACTGATACATTGTCGTCTGTTATCTATACTGTGAGGAAGCAAAGACCTTCCATGACGCATTAGAACAGACTCTGCTCTCAGGAAAGCAGGGAACTAATGACTCGTAATAATTGCGGTTCATGTTCGGTAAGAAAAATAGGCTTCATTAAATACAAATGCGCTTAGCAGGAGGCCTGGCAGGCGAAATCGGCCCACAGCCAAATCCCCAGAGAAGCAACAACATCGCAAAACCGAACCAACGAGCATAACAAACGATCTATGAACACACACACAAAAGTATGTGTGGCACTGAGAAAAAATTATTAAGCTTAAATATATTCTATTAAATCTAAATACACTTTTTGACAAGCTCTAAAAAGCAGAGTTTTTGTTAATAATATATATTTTTTAATTAAACTCTCATCCTTTGAGCTGAAATAGTAAAAAAAAACAAACAAGCCAACTATTATTTGGTATAATTTGTATAATTTGAAAACTTTTTTCATCATTTCACACAAACTGAACACATTTTGGTCAATTTATATTTCTCCCTATGCAATTTCTGGCTATTTCAACGAGCTCGAACACTTTGCGGTTACACCCAGGAAATTGTTTGTTGGATTTTGGTATTATATTTTGCTGCCTTTGCTGCCATGATGCAAAATTTAAACCGGCAAACAAATATATTCGTGTTCCAGCATGTGTGCCACACACAGTCTGTCTCCAGCGCTGTGCTTCTGATTAAGTTGTGCGAGGCCTTTTCAATTTTTAGGAGAGCTCGAAAATTATGTGAAAATGGAATTTAAACGCAAACAATTTGTTATTAGCCATTTAAGACTGTTTGCCTATGCAATTTCCTTCTTCTGCGGCCGAGTACACGAGGCGTATACACAATGTGGCCAGGAGCAATGACATTAAACGGTTTATGGCCTCCATTGAGGACTGGCTTACAGGCATCCACCTTTGACTTGTGCCAAATTACTTGCACATTTGCCGCCAGCCGAACGGAGCATGGATGTGGCGAATTATTTGTTAACTATTTTGCAAATTGTTTTAGTTCTCTGGGCCCCTGTGTGTGGCCATTACTAACACATGAGCGCATATTTTGGCGCTGACCGGCGGAATTTTTGTAGGGCCGAATTTATTGAGCGTAAAATTTTGTGGGTATTCCGGCTGCCTTCCGTGTGTGCATGAGCAAAACTAAAAATAAATATAAATATTTATTAGTCTGCAACGAGTGGTGGTCCCATCGCTTTGCATAAATGCAAATGAGTGTGCCAAGATCTGGGGCCTCGGCATTGACCCATTTTCCGGCCAAGGCATACCTAGTTAATGTACTGGAAGCTGAGGCCCAGCAATCAAATGATTCACTCGACCAGAGGAGAGTGCTCCACACAAATTGATTTGTGCAGGGAAAGTTTAAAAAAATGTGTTCAAGCATCCTGGCACTATTGGGTTTTGAAGGAATTTCTTTAAAAGAGAGGAGAGCTTTTAAATATAAAAGCATGGGGTATATATAGTATATTTATAAAGAATAAGAGTTGTTTTCCAAATATTATGGTTACTTTGTTTCAGTAAATACAAAATATATTTTAACGACTATCAATTTCCTATTATATGTTATATAAATAAGTCATAGACACAGATACGGTAGTATCTGAGCACTTAGTTAACTCTAAACCGGGCATAAACACACCCCATAAATGCTACAAAGATCGGGCCGTAAATTGATGTGGCACAATGTGGGCACAAATAAAAACGCAGTAAAGCAAATGCCCGGGGAAGATGTGACTCGCATTCCGCTGGGGTTAAACAATTCGGTTATTTACCTGCCTAAAAACAAATCCCCGTATAGAGATACGTGTATCTATGGCTAGACAAGTGTCAGGCACCAGATAATCATTTCAGTTTACAACTTTTTTCTTGTTCCTGCTGCTGCCATCGCTGTTGTTATTGTTGCTGCCGTTTGTTTGGCACGAAAAAAAGTTTTTGGAATACCCTCGACTCATTGTCGCGCCTGCTTTATGGGCGTAGCTATTGCCATTGAAGTTGTTGCTGTTGTTTGGGCCGTTGTTCCTTTTTATTGCGGCGTTTATATTTGTTGGCAGGAAATAGCTTTCGTGTGCTCACATTCGATAGATACAATCGCAACACGCAACAATTTGCACTTCTTTATGTTGCTGAACTTCAAACTTTGTTTGGGGTCTCTCCTTTCCGATTCGGTCCTTTATTTATATAAACATATTTTACTTTTCATGCATGTGCGCACCTGTCCCCCGTTCCGTTCCCCTTTCCCCATCCTGCTGAGGGCTTATCCGGTGCTATGTGTGATTTTATTTATTTCCGTCTGCACCTGCTTCCCACCAAACGAACTCCCAGAGCAAGGGTCCATAAAGATTTCCAGAATGCGGATACAAATCTGTGCCGGCGTATCTGAGAGATACGGCCTGGGGGCAAGGCCAAGTTTAAAGACAGTTTCCCTTTTCAGCCCCGGTTCGCATTTGGTTTTTGCACTTTTTATTACATTAAAGGATACTCGGGTTGGGTTTGGGTCTTTGCCACTAACAGCTCTCTTTTCGTGCCTGGAAAAATTATTGCAGAAAACTTTTATTGTTTATTTGTTACTTTCGGGCTCTCAGTGCTGAGACTACAGTGGTAATCTCTTTAGATAATATATTATTTACCAAATTTAAGTTATACATATATACATTACATACATTAAGACCTCAAATATTTAATTAAGCTTTTAATGTAAGAACTCTTATAATTTTGTAGTACAGAAAATCGTGAAGAAATAAATTAATTAACAGTTGATACTTGTTTTAATGTAACATAAATCGTTATTTCTACTCATTAAATAAATAACAGATTTAAATGCTATTTAATTTGATCTACCATTGACCACATCTATATACTATTTATACACATTTAAAGACAGAACGCATGAGAGCAGAATGTTGTTATATGGTCTTGAGTTTACAGTTTGATTAATTTTTGCTGTAACGAAGGAAAAGTTTTAATTAGAGGCGAAGATTCATTCGACGTCCTCCCTGGTCATTGGTCTTGTGCTGTGCATATTAATTGGATTAAAAACAAGTTAATTAACATTGAAATCTGTGAGCGGTTGACCGAACCGCAGGGCGGATGAGCAATGAGTTCCAAAGCTACAAGCCACTCATACGCCCTGTGGTCCCGGAGAAATTCCCCCTTACCACTCTCCAAAACGGATGCAGTTATAATCAGCTTAGCACAAGAGTTGCTGTAGCAACATCAAGCGATGATTGCCCCAGACCCGACTGGCTACTTACATGTTTAAACAATATTTCTTAATTGAAATGCTGGAGGGCAAACCAACTAACATTAGCAGTGACAGCGTATAGCTCATGAGTCTGTTTCCACAAAACACCAAACCGTACCATGGAATTGTCTAGTTCACTTCCCTCCCTTTCTGGGATCCCCGCCCTTTCTGGCTGCAAGCGAGCTGAGCAGAAATTAATTACATTGAAGTCATTTATCAAGAAAGTTTATTTCTTGCAGTCGGAGCTGGCCAAAAAAGCCAAACTAAACCAAACCAAACTAAACCAAAACGAACCTAACCGAACAGAAATACAAGAGAAATACAGAGGGAAAAATATATTCATTTGAGAAATTTCTGCATTTAAGATATATTGATTTTTAAGACTTACTTTGGTTGGTTTAGAAGCAAAAATCTTTGGATTTAAAAGCTTGTTTAATAATACTTTTTAATTAATCATTAGTTTATATTTGGCCCACAAGACTTACTTTCATATTCAGAGTTTTTCCCAGTGTAGTACCGAAACGGCAGCCCTGCTCAACCGCATCCCGTCAGTTGCTGTTTCCGTTACTTGGTTGTTGTTATGCTTATTTTTATTTATTTGCTCTGGCCCTGCCTATTGTTAGTGAGAAGTAAATCAATAAATGGCATTGGGCTTTCGGATGTGTTTCAGTTTCTTCTATGCTATTTTTATTTTTTTTATTTTTCTGCTTTTTTTACCCCGTTGAGCTGTGCAAAATAATTGCAAAAGTTTTGCCCAAGCTGGCAAATTGTTTGCTGCATTTTCGATTAGCAAAATGTCAATTTCAAATGAAAATGAAAATAAAAAGAAACTACCAAAGCACTTGGCCAAATTGTCGTTAACTGGCAAATGCCACTACACAGAAGTTGGGTTTTTGGATGCAGGGATGCCGGATGGCAAATACAGGACACTGGACAGTGGGCACTGGACCGGCCCGGGAGAGCGACGGGGCTATCGAGAGGACATCGAGGTCTCTGGCGACAAGCGGAGCCATTTTCAAAATTTGATTTCGTTCGAGCCAAAAATTGGCAATAGCCAGCGACCAGAAGCATCCGCTGCACACCAGAACTCGGGAAAGAAAGGGCGTCGGACGGGGTCAGGGGTCGCATCTACATGACAGCAATATCCATCACAAGGCTAAAGCTGCTGCTTCTTCGCTCCATTCTGGCTTGACGATATACAAAAATTGGTTTAATCAACTGTGAAACAACTGCAGCAACGACACTAGCTGAAATAGCCTGCACCAACGGCAGTAGCGACAAATGTCGGAACTTGGCTAGGCTATAACGTAGTAACAGGGACGAGGATGGAGGGGACACTAGTGAATGCAGTATCTATAAACAAGAATAAACTTTAGAGTTGAGTAATAGAGGATTCTTGGTACTCTTTCTTTACAGAAGTGATTTGTACATAAACTTTTGATTACAAGAAACCATCTGTTAGACGTTCTAATCTGAAATCCAAGAGCAATTCAAGTATTTAAACTTAAATTAAAAAAAAGTGGAAAAAATCAAGAAGTTGACTATTTGTAATATTAATATGTACAAAACAAGTGTGTGTATTATATAAATATTATAATATTATTATTATGAAAATTCTTTTAAAACTCCAACTACCCCTTTTCCGTGGCAATATTCAGCGTGAGCTGATGTCGCTGCGTGGGCCATGTCGGGGCTATCACTATCGATATTCACTTTTCTTGTCAGTGCGCACCAACAACAGCTCCGCCGTTGTGTGCCAATTTTAGTCCTTACTATTCCAATTTCTGTGCATGGACTATATATCGATTTATGGGTTATTTGCAGACAGCCGCGGAATGGACGCCGCCGCCGATGGAGTACCGCCAGCGGCGCCAGCAGCGACCGCGACGACGGCCAACAGCGATCTGGACTTGGCGGCCCGTCGACGGCTCTTCATCTCACAGCCCTCGACACTGGCGACGCGCCGCCAGCAGGCGGTTTGTGTTCGGCGTGCCCACAAGATGTATGGCAGCAGCAAGAATCCCAATGTCGTCCTCGACGGCCTGAACATGACAGTGCCCAAGGGCTCCATGTGAGTGCATTTCTAGATAGACTTAGACATATGGTTTTTGGTCGCTTTCCCAGTCAGCATTCTACATCACTTCAACATTTAAATTAAAATTACTTAATCCTTTTAAGCTCATCGAAATATAAGCCAGCTATAAATTTAAAATAATATTCAAGGAATCTTTTATAATGTTATCATCCGATTTAAAGCCTACGCGATTCCCAGCATTTTTCATATATTTATGCATTTTTCCCCAGATAATTAAGTATTTTCTTTTTCAAATTAGGCACGGAAATGTGATTTGTGTTGTGATATTGTATGTAAATGTAGCGTTTCGCTTTCCCCAACCAAGCTACCCTCATTAGACTCCACCCAATGCTTAAAAACTAGCGTGGGTACAAAAAACACGAGGGAAAAAATATCATATGCATAGTGCTATATAGATACACACAAAAGCCCGGAGAACCGTGATGACAAAATCCAAAATCGAATATGCAAATTTCCGTAGAGCGTGCGGGATATTGAAATTGAAATTGGTATGGGGATTTCTGGGGGGAAGCTCTAACCAAATGCAAATGCAGTTTCCGAGATGGATTGAGTGGGATCATTGTTGTTGCCGCCGTTTGTTTAAGTGCTGTGTGAATGGCCGCGAAATGTTAGTGACCGCAATTAGCACTCGGCACTCGATGGGGGAGCGAGGGAGCCAGAGAGCGAGCTGGCGGCAAATGAGGCAGCAAAGCGCCGAAGACGATGAGCCGCAAGTCGACAGACGGAAACTGGGTCAATGTCAGCGCTTGAAAAACTGCCAAATTAACAGAGGCAACAACAAAACACGACGCAGCATCCATTGAAATGGAAACCAGTTTTTTCTTAGCCAAGACTGAAACCACACAAGTGATCGACAGAGTTGCCAGACGGCTGTAGACCCGTTGTCAACAATTTCCTATTACTTATTATGTGATTTGTTTATTTGAATGCATAATAGATTCTCCAAGGTGGAGTTCTAAAAAATATAGTAAAAAACAGTTTGAAATTATTTCTGATTGATTTATTCTGTTGACAAAAGATGTTTTTTTGCTACAAGTCTATTAATCACATAGTTTAGTGCGTGGTCACAATTAGTAACTAGTTTAGAAACCTTAAAGCAATTTCAACTGCTCGTGGCAGCTCGTGTAATAAAGAAATTTAACAACATTTTCATTCTAATTTCGAAACCTTTTCAAAGATATTCGTGTAATCTCCAAAAAAACGTATATGTTTGCAAGATTGAATTTTAAAAGCAAATGGCATATACTACTTCAACACGTTGATTGTATATAATTTGATAAATTAAATGCATACATATAAATATATTTGTATATATTTCACATCTTTTATTACTTCCCTAAATACATATATACATATGTATGTATAATTAAGCATTCGCACTCTTTAGACTCATCTCAGGTTCTACGAAATCAGTAACTCCCACAGCTAACCACAGTCTCTAGCAACTAACTTGTGTCCACACAAAATCGAGGTAAAAACCTTTTGAGCCACAAAATCACCGTGAGACGAGGGGAAGGGCAATAGCCTGGCCATGATATAACAGCCGCCTTGACGTGGGTGTTTGTTTTGGCCATTTAGCGAGACATTTCACACTGCCTGAGCGACTGACTGACTGACTGACTGACTGTCACACTTGAAAATCTGCGAAAAAGCAACAACAGTGCCACAAACAAAAGAGGCGCAGCTGAAACGGTGCAAAAAGAAAAAAAGATACAAAACTGAAACACCAAAATGAAGAAAGAAAAACTGTCAGCAGCGCGTTAGTGTGAACAAGAAGATTTAGCACAAAATATGTCGCCCGGGCTCACACTCCTCAGTGAGGACTATGGCCTCAGGACTCAGGACTCAGGACTCCGGGCTGCGGACTCGGGACTTCAGTTCCGCTTCCACTTCCTCGCCTGATTCCCTTAGCTTTTGGGCCATGCTGTCAGTCAGCACGCCCAAAAAGGCTGAGCCAGTTACAGAGAGGAAAATAATCATTTAGAATTTAGTTTTTACATAACATGACTTCAACACAATTCAAAATATAGACAATTTTACTTTATTTATTAGAACATTTCCAAGTTTATCTATAAACAATGAGTAACAAATTATCCTATAGTTTTTCACTGTGCATCAAAAAATTGCGGTGAAAAAAATTCGAGAAGATTTGTGTTTTTGTTGTCGCCCAAAACTTTGAGCCGCTTTGGTAGGCGCGGCACAGACAGTCTCCCTTATTTTTTTGGTTTCTTTTTTTTTTTTTTGTTGGGCCCGCACGCTGACTGACATTTGTTTTGTTGAATTTTTTTGTTTGTGGGAAGACTGAGGGGACGGGTGGAAAAGGGCGGCGTGTTACTTGTGGGTGGTTATGAGCCTTTGGCCATCATTCGTATGCCGGTCTGCCTCCGTGATAAATAATTGTGTTTTTCTTGCTTTATTTGCAATGAATTATAGTTATTTTTTCACCCAACCACCGATCAGAGCGGCAGCAGCACAAGAAATCATATATATGTATAGACAAACAAGACAAGTGTAGACAACAATGAACACTTGAAGTGATGTTTGTGGTCTGGCCCAGAGTGTTTGCAAATAAATCACGCCATTGATGCATAAATAAAGCGCAGAAATTACGCGGTCTCTGCAGCGCCTGGATTTATGGCCATCGGAGTGTATTTGAATTGGCGGTTGGATAAATTGAATTGCGAAAATGGTACTTTTGCAAATGGCAGCCAAAAACAAACAAGAAAGCTAAATATATATCTGACAGTCCGGCCAGCTGACGAATTAATTACGACCAATTGTGCTTTTAAAGTTTGCGAAAACAATAAGTAAAATTGGAATTAAAACAAAATTCGTGGTTTTGTAATTACAAGTGTATAAATCATTTATTAAATTGCTCTTTAAATCCTTTAGTAGGATTAGCTAACAACAATAACCATAATCAACCCAACACAGAACCGAAAGTTCATTGCGGTCTTACATCGATTTCCACTGAATGGGTCTGCCCACTGGGCTGTTTAATTTACTGATGATTTCATAATCCACTTCCGCTCTCTAAACCATTTCCGCACTCAATTACTTAAAGACAAAGTGTCTTTCGTTAAGGCATCGCAAAGAAGTTGATCAACTAATTGCATCGTGTCCCGTGCGAGTAATTAAATGTTTTATGTCTCTGACCCCAAAAACGAAATGTCTCTCGAACAGCCACAACAGCAAATAAAACCGCAGTCCCTACACACACACACACAAATTTTCTTCAAACTCCAATTTCCACCTTATCCTTACCCCGCTCCCCACTCCACTTGTTGCTCCTGACCACAGACTGAAGCCGTTCTTGACCCTAGCTGAAAGCCAACTCTGCCTTGTGGCCATAGCCTGGCAAATCGGGCAAATGGAGAGCTGTCAAAAATGTGAAGGCTTTCAGTTTCTTTGGAAACCCTGAATTTCGGAAATTATAGAAATAAGTTATTAATTATTTTTATTTATTGAGGTGAAAATAATAATTATTTTTAAGCTCCAGAAGTTTTTTCTCATAATATTTAAATAAGTCTGTATTTGGTCCTGTAACAGAGCTTCTAGTTGATTTTTAAATGTGTAAATTTTGTTTAAACAAATTTTTTAATAGGTTTATTGAAGAATTAAAAGCAATGCTGTGTCCTGTAATTCCAAAGCTGTGTTACATTTTTTTTCGGAGGCCTTGCAGGTGCTGATGATGCCGTCAGCAATGGACGGCAAAAACAACAAGAAGAACAACTGCAACACAACGCAACAACAAGAACGGCAAGGACAATAACAATGGCTGCCCGTTGCCACCATTATTTTGACATACGAGAGAACCTGGGCCTGGGCGGGGAAAACCAGAAGGAACGAGCCTCGGAAAGGCAGAACGAGAGGCCCGGCCAGACCGACCGGCGGTTCGGAACAATGGAGGACACGGCGATGTTTGGGCGGGTTCCCTGCTCTCAGAGCCCAGGGCCAAAGGCATTACAATGCTGCAGGCTCTGGGGAGCGGGGGAGCTGGGGAAATGGCGGGAAACATGGGCAACATGAAGAAACATAATGGCTGCTTACAATTTGTGAACGAGCATAATGCGAACATTACATCCGCGCCATTGTTCTTGGCCAGCAGCGGGGCGGGGTGCTGGGTCAGTCGGGAGCGGTGCGGGGTAAAGGGAATTGGGGGGTAGGTTGGGTGGCTCAAATTAAATTAAAGCTGTTTAGTTGTAATTGGTCGTTGAGAGGGGTCCAGACAGTAAGAGGGCTTTGCGCCCTCCTCTCGACTGGAAGTGACCCTTTTTCTGGGTCCTTGATGGCGTCGAGTTTCGGCTGTGCGTCTCTCCTTTTTTGCACTTTATTGCACCCACCACGAAAATGGTGAATTAATGGACCATGAGTAACGCTAAATTGAGTTCGGGCACACACACATAATAAACTTGGTCAGGCCAGCGTCTGTGATTTTTAATCTTGGCCAGCCGCTTTTAATTGATTGTAAATTGTTATTGAATTATTCAATACAAAGTCATGTACAAGGCTGAAGTTAAGTGTTGGCCATTTCACTGGCCATTTTAATAAGGTTATAATTATTTTGTTGCCTGAGATTAATTGTCTCTTCTCTGGGTCTTTCCGTTGGCCTCTTTGTATATCAATAACATGCCTTAAATGTGGCAAATGTGCTTGCGTAATGAATACTGACTCTCAAAGTAATAAGATTCGTCGCTGATACTTGACTTGGCCTCAAGAAATTATAGGTACTTAACCACAGACAAAAGGGGCCAAAGGAAAGAGGTATAAACGCAAACAAATATTACAGGAAACCTTTGAAAATTTGGGTATACACAGTATTATAATTAAATAAATTAAATGAAATTAAATATAATATGGAAAAAGCGTATATACAAATATATATAGGTATTTATTTATTAAATATTAAAAACACAAATAAGTTTCTGTATCCCAGACAAGGCAAATAAGTTATTTAAACGAATGAGTAAGTTAATATAACCTTAAGACTAGTTTAAAAACATTGCTTAATTAAACACTCAATAAATCCTTTTTAATTGCTAAGATTTATTTAACTATGCTACTAATAACTATTATACAACAAGTACTTAACACACACACAAATGAACTAAGAGCCTGCTCACCTCCAATCAGGCCTCCAGCTATGTATGTTTGTCTCTATTAATATAAGCTTATTTATTGCAGACAATATATAGGTGATATCATAAACTGAACGCTGCAGTTGCCTCCACGTGCGCTGCCTTTTTGTAACACATACATATCTCTTTGGACTCTGGAGTCGGTAGTTATTTGAGGTCAATAGCAAAAACATTAGCCTCTAATTACAGCTCGATTTATGCATAAACAAGTCCACATTTAATGCACCGACTCGTTCGCAGTGGCCATCATGACATGTGGTCATTAGGCCGCACAAAACCTGCCAATCAATAGTTTGTTTAGCCTCATTGTTGATGACAGCGAAACGCCTTTTCAATTTCAGCAGTATTTGCGTAAGAAATTGCTCTGCCGGGAAAATAATCAGGGCAATATCTGGTGGTGGTAGTGCGTCAATCAAATTATTATTTCAGTTCCGACCGCTGATGTGATTTTCCCTTCATTGCCCACCCCCCGAGAAATTACAATTCCACCCGCTCGGTGTTAGGCATTAGTAAATTATTGAATGCCTTTCAATGGCAACTCATACGCCCTGTTGGCCAGGCAATCGATGACCGCCCGCTTGACTTTAGCCAGTTACAAAGCTTCTCTATGTATGCTCTCCGATTTGCGTGTGTGCTTACGATTTATTCAATATAAACAAGCCCGCATTGGAGCATGCACAGAAATAATAATACTGAAGGAACCAAGTGGAAAGTCGTGATTTTTACAATTATTTAAATTATTTAAAGACATACATACATCTATACATATTTTGTAGAAGATTTTATATTGAAAATTCAACTATATTTTCTTTGCAATTTATTATTATAAGAATTATTTTCTTTCTGTGCATTGTGAGCTTAATTTGAAGTTCAAGTGCCTGAAAGGGTACGTCAAATCGTTTAGCCTTACCTTTGCTTGCCTGGCAATCATATCGCTTTTAGTAATTTGTGTGTTTGCCACTGGTGTCGTTGACGTGTGCTGTCCTTGAGATATTGTTGGGCCAAATGAGCCTAATGAATGGATATCATTTGCCGTAGAGTGGAGAGTCGCTTGTGGAAACTTCACAATTAAAATTATTAAACCCTTTTTCTAATGAAAAACTTAATCTTGACTGACAGCTTCTTGCTGCTGGCAAACCAATTACGTCTTCGCTTAACTCTTGAAAAATATTCAAAAGGCAAACAAAAGCCCCACAGAGTGTAGCCGGGATTAGTCCCATCGACCCAGACCACAACGATAGGCTTCATGCCTATTAAAAAGCGGAAATTAAAATCTTTATGGCAAATGATTAACCAATAAGGAAAAACCAACAAAAAAAGGGACAGCCAAGTGGAAATCAGAGAGGAGCTAGGAATTTTAAAGGCAATGCACTTAAACAAGAATATAGTAAAACGGTATTTACATTTTTTAAATTTATTTAAACAAACCGAGAAATTGTTATAACGGATATTAAAAATACAAATTTCGTAGAAGCATTCCTAGAAACCACCATAAATATAGCTTTACCCAAGTACAAACCTAAGGGAAAAATATAAATCGCTTTAAAATTTCCTTGTAGTCCTAAGAGGACTTTAGGATCTTTAAAATCTCATCAATGCTAACAAAGATTTTTTTCCTCTGTCGAGGCGGCGGGTTGAAGGCAAATGGCCAACTGCCGCTTCAACGCCGCTGAACTGTTTTGGCATATAATTACCGAAAGTGGCCGAAGGCTTAGCCATCGCCATCGCCATCCCAGCCACATCCCCGTCGCGCCGGAAGTTCAACAGCCGTTGCAATGGCCAGCTTATTAGTCAAATTAGGCAACCAACTGCGGGGCAGGAGCAGCGGCAGCAGAGGGATTCAGGAGGGGAGACACCGCCACGTCGAGAGTTTGTTTGCCCATTTAGACGAGGCCAATTGAAGCGTCAAGTGAGTGACGAGAACGGGAGCAGGGCAGAAAAGGAAAGCGGCAGCGGCAACGGCTATGGCAGACATGGTCATGCCAACGAGTCCGTAATGAAAATCGATTAAAAATGGCAGGGACCTCTCCCCAAGACTTTGCCGTAATGGCAAATTAATTGTAAAGTATGCCTCCATTTTGCTTTGGTTTTTGCCTTCGCCTCGGGACAGGGAGTTCCTTTTCTTGCTTTGTGCTTTTTTTGCTTAACCATTTGAAGGCTTGAGAGCGGCATAAAACAATAATTAATTTATTGAAAGAGGACTGAAGTGCTGGTCGCGCCAGAAGGCAAAACGCTGTCGAACTCCATTGCCGCCGTCATCGAATTTCGCCCCCAACCCTCCGCTAAGTGGCATAGAAAATTAGTTTCTGCCCAAGAGGTAAAATGTTAATTTTCCGCATTCATTTCCCTGTCAGCGAGTTTTTTGGCTATGTCAAGAAATTTGGCCATGGCTAATAAGATAAAAAGAGCGTTTATATATTTAAAATCATATATCGTCGTAAATTTTGGAATTTTAAGTGGGACAAGCTTGAAAAAGTAATATTTCCATTATCTTAAATACAGATATTAATAAGATTTCTCCTTTAAATGTATTTTTTCTACAGTATTAAAGAGTGTGTAATCAATATTCTCGCTTTAAGAAATGTCTAATACCTAGCCCATAACTACTCCTATTTCTTCATTGTTAGCCAAGTCACTGTGAAATCCAATCCTAGGATATCTGGGCAATGACTTTACCCCAATTCACTGGAAATTCAATTTGCATTGAGGCTGTGATGAGTGCAGGATAGCCGAGAACGTTCAGCGGCGTTTTAAGCTTCCACAGCTCCGTTCGAATTGAAATTCAAGCAGCAATTATCCAGAAATGAAACGAATTTCCGGGGCGGGAGGGTTAGCTGGAGCAGCAGGAATCTGCAGGACTCGCTGCCTCTCGGCCAAGGACATGGGTGGCTGCGAGGGGACGCGGCCTCGCTGAGTGTTGGCCGCAATTAGGAGAATGCGACGAATTCAATTTGCTTAAGCCCAGTGGTTGCTGTTGCCGTTACTGGCAATGTTAAAATAATTGCATAATGTCCTCCAGTCCCAATCTGGAGATCCGGGCGAGTTGCCGATGCCCCACTATGGCTTTTGTTTGCCCATCCATCTGCTTGTCAGTGCTGTGATTTTGCGCTTAATTTGCTTAAGCTGCGCTTCATTCTTGGCTTTCCGTTTTTCTTGAACCATTTTCCGGGCTCATTCATTCATTTGCACGGTGAAAAATTGGAAACAATAAAAGGAATCATTGGGAATGGGTATTTTTATGAACAAAACTAGAGAGCAACACTTAAACACTTTAAACTTTGTCTTGTATACCATTGTTGTTGATTTAACCTTGCTCTTAATTAATTTAAAGTTTTTCTTAACTTTTTTCTCTGCCGCGGTCACGGGCGGACTGGTCGACCACTGTCAATGTTTATCCTTGTTAACGCTTTTCCTCTTTGCGGCCACGCACTTAAATGCTGGTAATTCGCAGTGCACAGCGATATCAAAATGTCAGGGATGCTTTCTTGCGATGCCGATGCATCCGTCTGTCCGTCCATCCATCAGTCACTCAACCGGTCATGCAGTCAGGCTGACAGTGTGTCAGTTTGTCAGTCTTGCAGCGAGTCGTTCGTCGTTCATCATTGCGGTGTGTGCGCTGTTGAAAATTAACAATTACGCACCGCAAAGGAGGCAGAGCAGCCCCGTGTTGCGGGCTATAAAAATAAACTATGCCGCAGGCATTACAGCGGAAACGGAAGTGCGCATTAAAATTGTGCTCGGCTGGCATGTGTGCATGTGTGTGGACCCGCAATTAGCAACTCACATGTGCACCCACAGTTATGTGTGTGAGTAATTAAAACGGAGTGTGCGCATTTAATAAGTTAAGCGTTCATCTTCACCCAAAGGGACCCACACAAATACACTGCAATGGGAAAGCGATTAATTATATAACTATTTGAAGCATTTGAAGGATTGAAATGTATTATAAAATAAAAAAATAATAGTAATAATTGGAAATATTCAACAATTAAATAATAACAATAACGACAATCAAGCATAAAGATGATTCCCACTTTTCAAGACACATAAACTGAAGAAATAATAATACATTTACATAAAGTGCTTCATATTTTTTCTTAGTGTTTCACAGCTGCAGCATAGTTGTGATATGATTTTTTTATGCTCATTCCCAGGTAAGGTTGATTCCTGTATAAATCAGCCATACTTCACGTCCGGTGATATGGCGAGGCTTTCACCTAAAGGCTTATGGTGTCCGAAAATTTACAGCCAGTTTGCGCGAAATAAATATTTAAAGGTGACACTGAGAAGTGCAAATATCCATACGTAGCATCTTGCGATCCTTATAATTCTCCCCACTACATACGCGTAAAGGCGCATAACTGGCGGCGTTTTTTCGGTTTGACCTTCCTGCCAACGCGGCGTATGCGCACCTTCCGGCAGGAATGCCGCATAAATGAAAAGCTGCAGAAGGCCGGCCATAATGGGAAAATAAGCAATTAAATTACGTTTCCCCGGCACCTTTATTTATATGCTGCATCGCCTCGGGGCAAGAGAAAAAAAAGAACAACAACAGCACAAACAGCAGCATTAAATATAAAATTTCCATTAAAATGGAATTATGTGCGTCAAAACTGAATTTGCATTATTTAGCGAATGCATTTTATTCGCTCATTGTTATGCACCCCCGCTCAACTGAATGCCATGACAAAATGGCTGCCATTGCAATCGCTAAATTGTTAATTACACGGAATCTACGACGCCAAATTGCATGGGAATTTTCCAATTGGTTTCCTATCCGCACGCACAGCTCAATGCGATAAATTTAAATAAATACCTACGATCCCTCAGACCCGTTTAGCATGTCTATAGAGCCAAAACAGCACCCATGGCTGTAGGTTTACGCCATCAAAAAAACAGTAATTGGCATATGTGAGTAGGACTGGCCGATG